>VKOC01015111.1:0-10560 GCA_009364415.1 Spea multiplicata | reverse complement strand
TTAAGGACTATAAGGCAGGATTGTTGATGTCTTTGCTCCTACACTTTTATGTTGATACAGTGTCTGTTACAACTGAATGCTTTATAGCTGCATGGGCAAAATTGATCTACCAGAACTATACAATGTATATGACTAAGAGGTGACCTTGTGTCCAAGTTAGTTCTGGTGAAGAACATAACAAGGTCACATCATCCCCGCCGAAACCTACATCAGATTAAATTAGAACTATGTATTTCATGTATGTTTAAGTGTATCCATGTTTCCATTTAACTTTGGTTAGAATTAAACCGAAGATAAAAATATTTGCGTAGTGCCAGTGCACAATGTTTCATCAGGAAATCCCCATCGGCGGGCTCCCCTTGTGTTATAAGTGCGTGGGCCTTAGGCATGAAGATGACGGACATGAATAGGACATAATATAACCCCCAAACACCCACCCACCGCTGAAAATCTGAAGGGCCTTGCGTCTGCTGAAGGAAAGCAGCCCTTTGACTGGCTCAACCCTCCTTTAAAAAATAAAATTAAAAAAAGGTTAATTAACTAAACCTATGATGTCAGAAGTAATCAAGCCTCAGACAGTGAATCATGTACAGGTTGCACTACGGATGTATTGATGCTAGTTGAAATATGGATAAACGCACAAACCCAGATGACAAGGCGTGTAATCAAAGCGCAGCCTGCAAAACTTACCAACGTCAAACGTTACAGCAGTTTGATTTCTTTGTTATTTTAGTAGAAACATACTTGCAAAAAAAGCATAAACATTTTCAATGTTCTATCAAAAAGGAGATAGATTCCAATTTCCTATTTAAAAAATATATATGTTTGCCAACCAAGATACACAATAATATTCTATGAAATTTCAAAGGTCAAGGTGTGAAGAAAAACGTTTCAACATGTCATACTCGATTTGAAAGGATGCGATGTCACACCTATGTTAGGATGGGCAAGTCCTAGGACAGGGGGATGAGGGCTAGAAGGCTGTGTGTTTGGTACCGATGTCCTGTACGGTACAAATGTGCACAATCCGACGGCACCTTGAAGCAAACAGTCTTTGCTCGCCCGCGTACCCATTAATTCCCTTGATTTACCTAGATTTACCTAGTGCACCGGTTTGTCTCTGCACTGTAAGAAGCACTGCTTAAATTGTTGGTGCCATATAAAAAATATTCATATGATAATCCTTCCTGCTTCAATAAAAAAAAAATAGATGACAGTTGACAGGACTTTACAATATTGTGAAAGGAGCGCAATGGGTTAAATGAGGTTTATGCACATATTTTACAGATGTCTGTTATAGCACTTGATGAGCAGCAATTTCACCTGGAAAACCTGCTGATTACTTGCCTGATGGATGTAGCGCAGAGTGTATGTCCGTATCAGTATTCTAAAGAACTAATAAACATAAAACTATATCCAGGCTACGGAAGGGAGTATGTATGTATGTATGTATGTATGTATGTAAGCTCGCGAGCAGGGCTCTCTCCACCTAATGTATCGCTTTGTCTTAGTCTGTCAAGTCTAGTCTTATACTTCTTGAATACATGTATTGGAAGATGTGCTGCACAAGTTGCTGGTGCTATATAAATAAAAGAATAATAATAGTAATAATATATACAAAAAAGTACAAACAAGCGCAAAGGGTTACCTGCAAGATTCGCTATACACTTATTTACTACTCATGATCTATAAGAGTAGAGTATTTATTATAAAACGTATAGATTTGTCTGGCAGCTGAGGACCCACAGAGTGTCAGACTCACCAGATCCCCGATTAGAGCCCTGCTAGTTACATTCAGCAGGGCAGTAAAAAGCCCCGACATGATCCGCAGCCTGGGGTTTCCTGAAAGGTCAGACTTCTCCCCGAGCTACACTATACATTATACAGTATACAGGGCCGGCTTTAGAGCTCTTTATTCTCGGCTGTAATGTAAGTCGTGTCCAAAGAAGACACCAGCATGTGAAATCAATCAGAGCGAAGCCGGGCCTCGTCTTATGACTGCACTCCCCTCTCACAGGCTGCCACGGACCAACCCATCACCCGGTGTGCTGCCTTATAGAAAGCCGTGCCGGTGACATGATGCACCTGGCGCTGTGCTGATGCAGGGATGCTGGGGCGGAAGAACAGCTGGCTGAGCCCGAGGCGGCAGCAGTGATGGGCTATTACACCCCGAACATACCGAGCACAACATTAACCCCCAGGAACAATGCAGGCCCCCCAGTATACCCCCACCGGGCCCTAGCGCTCCTCTTATCCACCACGTCAACGACTCCAACACTGCGGAAATAGAAGGACCGGCCGGCCCCGCCCGCACCGGCCCAACAGCCAGAGAATAATCTGCCTTGCCTTCCCCTGATTGGCACACAGCCCCCGGATCTATTAAAGTCGGTACTCCGCGCTATCAGACTGCGCAAAGTTAAGGCGGCTTCTTACCGGTATCGCCGATGATAATGTACTTAAAAAGGTAAGCGTACGCCATGTCCGGATCCCTCTGTGCTCGTCACTGCTTCACACGGTCGTAATGACGCAAGCACGGGCTCGTTTCCGACACCATTCGCAAACGGACACGAGCACGCAATGCCCAGCCCTCGGCTCCTATTGTAAAAGCGCTGTGTAAGTGGCAATTATCGCGCAATAGCGCACCTCCTTTAGAGACGCCTTCTGGCAAGTGTCGCCGTCCACCGTGGCAAGCCGGCTCATATTGGTTATGATGCTTGACACGATGCAAACCCTTATGCTACAGGCCGTAAAAAACCTGCCTCTCCCACCAACCAAGGTGCGCGACCCCTACGTTTAACTTAATCTCTGCCGAACAGACAAAAAGCAAAAATGCTTTAGGTACTTTAAGGCAATCATAACCCCCATAGCATACCTCCAACAATTCAAAAGGTGGAAATGCGAACTCACTGTTTATAGAAGCAATTTCAGCTTTAACACAACACCTGCCCTAACACACATATACACCCACCCACACACAGTTACATGTACAACTTGCCGCTTATACACGAGAGTATACATGTACACTGCCCTTACGCCACCACACATATACCAGGCTGCCCTTACGCACACACATATACACATACACTGCCCTTACACACCAGCTAACAAATACCTATACCGCTCTTACACACACAAGCTTAAAAACAATACATACACATACACTGCCCTTACACCCCTTTCTCCCCTTCTCTTACCTCTTCCACCATCCTTCTGCCTCCATCCTGTATCCTGCATCCTGTGGTGGGAGTGCGAGGTCTGTCACTTCAGACCTTCCAGGTTCCGCTGGTGCACAGCAATCTTTAAGTCATACCACAGATTCTCAATTGGATTGAAGTCTGGGCTTTGGCTAGGCCTTTCCAAAACATTTGAATGTTTACCATTAAAGCACTCGAGTGTTGCTTTAGCAGTATGCTTAGTCATTGTCCAGTCTCAAATCTCTGGAAGAATTGAAAGATGTTTCCCTCAAGAATTTGCCTGTATTTTGCACCTGTAACGGTCAAGACTACTTGCCAAGCCGTGACTGTGTGGAGGGCGTGAGCATGAAGGGGTTAATAGCACCAGGCCTCTGGATTTACTAACTTCACCCCTTAACAAGGCATAAGTTATACCAAATTAACCCCCAAATCCTGCCTGAATCCCCCCAGGTAGAGGTGGTGAGGTCGCTGCATTGTCCCTAAATCAGACTCTGTTTCAAAAAAACACCCCTCTGACCACATGACCAATTATATGACACCTTTTCCAAGAATTGGTTCCCATCTTTGATGTGCCAATACGTTATGGTGGGGTAAAGGTGATGGAAAACCCCTCATTTAAGATAGGAATGGAATTCCTATAACTCAGGGTCCTTATCTGTTAGGCCATGAATCACCACAGGGGTCCTTTGGGAAGATGACACCTCTAGCCAGAACAGATTCAGAGGGCATGCACAAAGAAACACATTTAAATCAACATCAGATTAACTCATGGAATGCTTAAACAAAGAAACTAACAACCTCTGCTGGGTTGCCCTTCCCTGCATCCAATACGTTATATGAGTTAATCATGACAGCACCATCCTTCAATACTGACCAGTTTCGCCAGTCCCTGCTGAAGAAGAGCATCCCCACAGCATGAGGCTACCACCAGCATGCTTTACTGCCATGGTGTTCTCAGGGTGATGAGAGGTGTTGGGTTTGTGCTAGACAAAAAGCTGGCCAAAAAGCTCAATTTTTGGTCTCATATGTCTAGAGTCCCATCTACTAAAAATGTGAGAAAGCATTTTCCACTGAAAAATCACATTTGTGGATGAGTTTGCACCACGTGAGTAATAACGTATATATATCACATGAGCACTTGTGGCTTCATGACCATAACTGGGAACTCTCAGTTTCGCCTGGAGACTCCAGGTGAAGGGTTGCTTCTCTGGGTCTCCAGGGTCCCTAAGGCGAAATGATCATGACCCTAGCTGGGAACTTCTTGGCTCAGGCTATACAAAGCCCTCCCTGGGGAGGCTAACTGTCTATAAGGGTAGGCTAGTCCCATATATCTTACGTTTGTATAGAGTGGGAGGAGAATAGGGTGGGGAGTAGGTGAGCCCAGAGTACGTGTGCAACCCAGAGACAAAGCTTAGTGATCCAGAGAACCATAGGAGCAGCTGTTTGAGATGTTCATAAAGCAATCCCATGGAACTAATAAGTAAAAAGTGATTAGCATTTTGCAATCTGCTGGGGCTATATAAATAAAATGAAGTGTAATGATTCAGGGCAGACTAGATGGACCAGTTGGTTCCTTTCTGACTTCATTGTTTATGTATCTACATTCCTGAACATTAACTAATTGACAGTAGTTGTTAGATGATGGAACAGACTATTTCAAATAATCATAAAACTATTTCAGTGCTAATTAAGAAACATTGTTTCCCTTAGCTGCCAACAGTTTATGTTGTTCTTACAGGCAAAAGATAGCCAATAAAGTATAGGTTAGAATGCACAGCCTTACAGTTGATTTCTGTACCACCATCCACTACTTATCATCTCAAAATTTTATTATGATGCTATCATTCACATAGCGAATTCATATTCTGTGAAAGTGTACAACAGACATCATACTAATGCTATAATAATTTATATTACTAGACATAGGTATAGACCATACCTGGGAACTTGAGGGACGCGGCCAGGTCCACCTGCAGACATTGTGGGTGGTCCCGCTGATGCTGCAGGTGGTCCTTCTGATGTCACTGGGTGTTCATGCCGACGTCTTGGGCGTTCCTGCTGACATTGTGGGAAACATGGTATTTATGAAGGAAATGGGCGGGTAGTGGGGCGTATCAGGACCCCGCTCCAGCATCCCGGAGAATTTGGGTGTCGACCCGGAAGAAATGCAGAGTTCGCAGGTATGGCTATAGACTAACCAAAGGGTAAAAAAGTATGGTAGGAGACATCTGTCAGAGGGAGTGAGAATAGTAAAGGCGAGGCAGTAAGAATAGGAAAAGTGAGGCAGTGGTAGGTGACGTCGGTGGTAGTTCATAAAATCAAAAATAAAGAAGCAGAAGCTCACCACTCAAATGGTAAGGTGAGTTTATTTCACACAGGCAACGTTTCAACACACAGGTCTTTTTTTCGGTGGTAGTTCAGGAATCTTTGAGGGCCTAGAGACTAGGGGAGAGTCAGGTTCGATGAGGTAGGGCATTCCATAGTCTAACATTAGATGAGCAGACAAACTGAATAGGTGTATACATTAGTAAGGAGATGTAGATAAGGGAAGTGCTAAGAAGAGCTTTATAGGGGATCATATAGTGTGGATCTTAAATTCCTGAAGTGTAGAAACAGCCAGTGAAGAGACTAACAGAAAGGTGTTGTAAAGCAATGGACAAACCAAAAAAGCCTTACATAAGCATCATTTATGATTGTAAGAAGCAAGATGCTTGTGAGGGAGACATGCTATGACTGAGTCGCAGGAGTCAAGATAGGTAATGACCAAGGGTGGACAAACTCGGGGGGGGGGGCGCAGGGGGGAATTGCCCCCTGGGCCGGTTCAAATTCTTCAAGCAGGTGTGCAAGGAGCTATAAAGTTAAAGTGAGTGTTTTACAGTTTGTGTTAGAGTGTCTGTGTTAGTGTTTATGTCAGCTAATAGGACTGGGGGTGGCAAGGGACCCTTCAGGTTTTCCTGCCCACTACATGCCAGCCCTCCCTTGGAGATGACTTTAAATCCTGCTGATTTCACAACACTCTCAGAATTAGTTTCCAATAATATTGCAATATATTATGACAACCCTTTTGTGTGTTACTTTTTTATTTTGTATATTCAAATCACTTGAAAAAAGGCACTGAAAGAATCAGCAACATATCAGATACAATTAGTCTCAGTGTCCCTACAGTCAAATATTTCTTGTTTCATTTTCCAGGATACTGTTATATCAAAAAAATACATTGGAAGGCTATATGTGTTCCATCATTGCACCATTAAAAATTAAAAAACGTTGTGCCTGGAATATTAAAAAGTATTAAAAAGCCTTGTAACAGAATATTCCAGTAACCATGGTATACATTTGGAAACTTGCAAAACATATGTATGTCATGAAAAATATTTTAATAAAGGTGCCAAATATGCAAATACTGAAATGTCATGAACGAGAATATTATAATTATATGGAAAATATATATAAAAAAATAAAATTAGTGTAAATTGTTTATTTAATTAAAGTAACAACATTTGCTGAATGATAAATGTTTATCCAATACAACTGTTGTAGACTTGATTTTCTTCCAATTTGGTATTTCCCTGGAGTCCCTGACAGTTTGAGATACCTTTATCTGTACTCACACACAGATGTCCTTGTAAATCTGTGATTATAAGAGTATTAAAGTTGCCTCTGGCAAGATGTGCAAACAGAAATATTCTAACAAAAACATCACTGCTAATAAACCTTATTTAAACTTCTAGTAGGAGCAACAAAATGAATTTATTGTTTATGGATTAAAAAAAATATCTCTCTTTCCAAGTATTGTAGTTCACATGTTCTGTATTAACGAAACAATTGCCCTATGTAACTGGTGAATTAAACTAGTTTAGTCTGAAATAGATAACAATATTTTGCCATTATTCCCTTTTATTAGGTTAAATGTATCCCCACATTTTTTTATTTAGTTGTGAATCATATTTATTATGTAACAAAATATTTATCCAGGTTAAATTGTGGTTGAAAAGTTAGAAATAATTTTTTTTTGTAATTCAAAGTTTATTTGCATTTTTTCCAAAAGCAAGAGCATTAAAAATGGAAAAGGGGTACAGAAAAAAGCAGTGTCAAAAGGGAAGTTGTGTGGAGGGGATGAATAGCCACACTTCACAGATTGCGCAATAAATCTGTGTAGTTTCATGTAGGTAGGCTGTCAGTTCTCCCATGGTGAGGATTTGCCAAATTTTTGCATCTATGTATGTGTTCGGGGACGAGACCACTTTCTAGAATTTTGCTATAGATAGATGGACTGCCAGAAAAAAACGGCTGATCGACATTTAAAACCTGTGGGTCACGGGAGCCTGACACGCCAAACTCCTCACCCATTTCCCCTTTAAATGGGGGTGTTCCCTTTTAAGTGGGGAATGCTCACTGAAGTCAGCAGGACTGCCTACTGACATTGGCGATGTCAACAGAACCGCCCACAGATGTCAGAGGAAACACCCGTGGGCAGTTCTGCCCGCGTCCTGCAAAGCTAGGCTCCAGGTAGGCTCCCAGTAGCCAGAGCCCACAACTTCCCAGGTATGCCCACAACAGCTGTACTATTAGGCAGTACCACCACTTGTGCCTGTAGGTACCAACTTGCCGGCACCCCCTATAGTCGAGATTTGTGTAAGAAGGCCTGAGATGGACTTGCCGTTGTGGGTGCATGTACCACCTAGAGAGAGTCTTAAAACTATTTTCCTTGGGTAGTATGCAGGTCGCAATTTTAAGGATGTTAGTTGTTATGTCAGTCCATTTGTCTAGGTCAAAAGTCCCTCCTAGGTTGTGTTCCCATTTGAGTCGGTACTCAAATTCAGGGATTCAGACAATGTAGGACTCCACAAGGGATTCTGCTTAAGGTGAGATAGGGCCCAATGAGCTATCTTGCTATACGTAAGGTATTCCCTTGGATGGAGTTGGTGAATAATTCTAAGGAGTTTCAATGATGGAATCTTATTTTTAAGCCATAGAAAGCCCTGTGATATCCACCCCCCCAAATGAAGCTCCGCTAAGCTCCTCTAAGAATGAGGCGGAATGGGTGACACTTAAGTGTGAGGGGTGGCATGATGAGCTTGGGCCACAGTTTGATCAGGTGATGAACTAGATTTGAGTTGGGAATTGAGTTGGGAGTGAGATGAGAGACATAAGATGTTTGACAGTGAAATACGTGGGCATAGTTCAGATTCAAGCTGAAGCCACCTGTAATTAGTTACGGACCCACTAAGCAGGAGTGGCGACGTACACGCAGATGGTAACAGGACAAATCAGAACCAGAGGCACAAGAACGAAACAATCCAAGGTCGGGGCAGGCAGCACAGGTTCAGAATCGAAAACAAAGCTGAGTTCGGGGCAGGCAGCGCAGGTTCAGAATGTCAGGAACAATAGCCGAGGTCTGGTACACGGAAATCAGGTAGCGCAGGTACAGGAGTCACAAACGTAACACGAACACACACCCAGAGTAATAAAGACTCTTTGCACGGGCACTAAGCACAGGGCAAAGGGGGTTTAAAAGGACCAGAGGCGGGGAAACCCCCAAAAAACGGCCAATGGACGCACGATGACGTCGCGATGGCAACATAAAAACTAGACTTGTGCATTCGTCTTCGGGCGAACATGAAAACGAGCACGAAGAGGCCGTTTTTTTGTTCGTTCCGAAGGAACGTAGAACAGAATACAGTGCCGGCAAACCGTAGGCGAAGACGAAGACTCACAATCACGAAGAATCGAAGATTCTTCGTGATCGTCTTCGTTTTTGCCGCGCAACCGCCAAAATTTCAAACAGGAGTGAGCTGATCCTCGTCTGTCCAATCAGCTCACTCTTGTGACGTAACGCTAAGGGTCTCGTCCAATGCCTGTGCTGCTGTTTTTTGAATTCTGAAGGCGCCTTTATAAGACCAGAGCTTGCCTGAGAGATCCATTCATTTTTCGCTGTGACTGCTTTGGCAACACTGCTGTGCTGCATCCGAGCGTTACAGAGAGAGATTGATTGTGATTGTTCTGTTCTGTGTGAGACTGGTAAGCCTTAGCCTGCCATTTCTCACTGTGTACTTCATCCTCACTTCAGTGCTTCTTAATTAATATATTTAATAATAATAATTTGATTAATTTAATTTTTTTTAATTTAATTTGTCATCAACTTTAGTGTAAGTGCTGTTGAGTTGACAGTGCACCCAGTGCCTCAGTGGCACTGGGGTGCCCTTGCCCTGGGCTGGCACTAGTGCCTATTGCCTGTCCTGCTTAAATAAATTAAATAGAATTTATAAATTACAATTTAATAGAATCTATAATTTAATAGTTCATTATAATATTATATATATATATATTTGTCAGTTATATATATATATACTATAGTATACTAGTGTAGAGTGTACTGTAAACATTCATCTACTAGTGTCTAATTTAAAATCAGTAATATTAATTAATATAATTAATAATTGAATTCATTATAAAATTATATATGTATTTGTCAGTTATAGTTAGTAATAGTATACTAGTGTAGAGTGTACTGTAGACATTCAAGACATCTACTAGTGTCTAATCTAAAATCAGTAATATCAATAATTCTCTAATTCTTTCTTATCTTAATAGTTAATTAAATTAGCTATAAATAAAAGTAATAATCTTAATTAATTACTACTAGCGTATAGTTCAGCTAATCTTATTAGTACTGGTGCTGCAGCGCTATAGTTTGTGCTTTGTTTTAGCAACAGTAAGAGACCAAGTCAATTTTTCTTAATTAATCTTTCATTTTATTTCATTTGTTTTGCTCACCTCAGTCCATCAGTGAAGTGAACTTGTTGGGCTAGTGAGTGCAGCCGCATAAGTGCTGTGTTTTTTTTTTGATCAGCAAGCAGTGACGTTAACTGTTTTGCAAAGATTTTCTCATTTATTTTACATTTTATTTCAATTTTATTAAAAGTACCCTTAGTGTTTTGCTCACCTCAGTCCATCAGTGAAGTGAACTTGTTGGGCTAGTGAGTGCAGCAAGCAGTGAAGATAACTGTTTTGCTGTGACATTTTATTTTATTTCTAATTCTTTTCAAGAAAAATTGACTGTGACGAGCTGTACTAAGCAAAGCTTCAAGCTACTAGCTGTAGTACTAAAATAATTCTAATCTTCTTTAATCTTAATCTATAATATATTATAAATAATAATATTCTAATTCATAATCTATAATATAAGTAATTCTAATTCTAAATTCTAATTCATAATCTATATTCTTCTATCTATAATACATAATATATATTAGTAAATTAGTTCTAATCTATTAATATTATATAACTTAATATTAATTAAGAAATCATATACTTAATCTGATTTAACCTCACTTTAGCTTAGTGGGTTTGAGAGCGTCTGCCT
>VKOC01015110.1:0-82787 GCA_009364415.1 Spea multiplicata | reverse complement strand
AGATTCGCTATACACTTATTTACTACTCATGATCTATAAGAGTAGAGTATTTATTATAAAACGTATAGATTTGTCTGGCAGCTGAGGACCCACAGAGTGTCAGACTCACCAGATCCCCGATTAGAGCCCTGCTAGTTACATTCAGCAGGGCAGTAAAAAGCCCCGACATGATCCGCAGCCTGGGGTTTCCTGAAAGGTCAGACTTCTCCCCGAGCTACACTATACATTATACAGTATACAGGGCCGGCTTTAGAGCTCTTTATTCTCGGCTGTAATGTAAGTCGTGTCCAAAGAAGACACCAGCATGTGAAATCAATCAGAGCGAAGCCGGGCCTCGTCTTATGACTGCACTCCCCTCTCACAGGCTGCCACGGACCAACCCATCACCCGGTGTGCTGCCTTATAGAAAGCCGTGCCGGTGACATGATGCACCTGGCGCTGTGCTGATGCAGGGATGCTGGGGCGGAAGAACAGCTGGCTGAGCCCGAGGCGGCAGCAGTGATGGGCTATTACACCCCGAACATACCGAGCACAACATTAACCCCCAGGAACAATGCAGGCCCCCCAGTATACCCCCACCGGGCCCTAGCGCTCCTCTTATCCACCACGTCAACGACTCCAACACTGCGGAAATAGAAGGACCGGCCGGCCCCGCCCGCACCGGCCCAACAGCCAGAGAATAATCTGCCTTGCCTTCCCCTGATTGGCACACAGCCCCCGGATCTATTAAAGTCGGTACTCCGCGCTATCAGACTGCGCAAAGTTAAGGCGGCTTCTTACCGGTATCGCCGATGATAATGTACTTAAAAAGGTAAGCGTACGCCATGTCCGGATCCCTCTGTGCTCGTCACTGCTTCACACGGTCGTAATGACGCAAGCACGGGCTCGTTTCCGACACCATTCGCAAACGGACACGAGCACGCATGCCCAGCCCTCGGCTCTATTGTAAACAAGCGCTGTGTAGTGGCAATTATCGCCGCAATACGCACCTCCTTAGAGACGCCTTCTGGCAAGTGTCGCCGATCCACCGTGGCAGCCCGCCATCATATTGGTTATGATGCTTTGACACGCATTGCAAACCCTTATGCTACAGTTGCCGTTAAAAACGCTGCTCCTCCACCAACGCAAGGTTGCGCGGAACCCCCTACGTTTAACTTAAATCTCTGCCGAACAGACAAAAAGCAAATGCTTTAGGTACTTTAACAAATCATAACCCCCATGCATTACCCCAAACAATTCAAAAGCGTGAAAATTGCAGAACTCACTGTACAACAATCTTCACTTGTACACACACCTGCCCATAAACCCCCCCCAACACATATAATAAAACAAACCAAAACCCCACAACACACACACAAGTATACATGTACACTGCCCTTATACACACACTATACATGTCACTCCCTTACGCACACACACATTATTACACTGCCCTTAAACGCACACACATATACACATACACTGCCCTTACACACCAGCTAACAAATACCTATACCGCTCTTACACACACAAGCTTAAAAACAATACATACACATACACTGCCCTTACACCCCTTTCTCCCCTTCTCTTACCTCTTCCACCATCCTTCTGCCTCCATCCTGTATCCTGCATCCTGTGGTGGGAGTGCGAGGTCTGTCACTTCAGACCTTCCAGGTTCCGCTGGTGCACAGCAATCTTTAAGTCATACCACAGATTCTCAATTGGATTGAAGTCTGGGCTTTGGCTAGGCCTTTCCAAAACATTTGAATGTTTACCATTAAAGCACTCGAGTGTTGCTTTAGCAGTATGCTTAGTCATTGTCCAGTCTCAAATCTCTGGAAGAATTGAAAGATGTTTCCCTCAAGAATTTGCCTGTATTTTGCACCTGTAACGGTCAAGACTACTTGCCAAGCCGTGACTGTGTGGAGGGCGTGAGCATGAAGGGGTTAATAGCACCAGGCCTCTGGATTTACTAACTTCACCCCTTAACAAGGCATAAGTTATACCAAATTAACCCCCAAATCCTGCCTGAATCCCCCCAGGTAGAGGTGGTGAGGTCGCTGCATTGTCCCTAAATCAGACTCTGTTTCAAAAAAACACCCCTCTGACCACATGACCAATTATATGACACCTTTTCCAAGAATTGGTTCCCATCTTTGATGTGCCAATACGTTATGGTGGGGTAAAGGTGATGGAAAACCCCTCATTTAAGATAGGAATGGAATTCCTATAACTCAGGGTCCTTATCTGTTAGGCCATGAATCACCACAGGGGTCCTTTGGGAAGATGACACCTCTAGCCAGAACAGATTCAGAGGGCATGCACAAAGAAACACATTTAAATCAACATCAGATTAACTCATGGAATGCTTAAACAAAGAAACTAACAACCTCTGCTGGGTTGCCCTTCCCTGCATCCAATACGTTATATGAGTTAATCATGACAGCACCATCCTTCAATACTGACCAGTTTCGCCAGTCCCTGCTGAAGAAGAGCATCCCCACAGCATGAGGCTACCACCAGCATGCTTTACTGCCATGGTGTTCTCAGGGTGATGAGAGGTGTTGGGTTTGTGCTAGACAAAAAGCTGGCCAAAAAGCTCAATTTTTGGTCTCATATGTCTAGAGTCCCATCTACTAAAAATGTGAGAAAGCATTTTCCACTGAAAAATCACATTTGTGGATGAGTTTGCACCACGTGAGTAATAACGTATATATATCACATGAGCACTTGTGGCTTCATGACCATAACTGGGAACTCTCAGTTTCGCCTGGAGACTCCAGGTGAAGGGTTGCTTCTCTGGGTCTCCAGGGTCCCTAAGGCGAAATGATCATGACCCTAGCTGGGAACTTCTTGGCTCAGGCTATACAAAGCCCTCCCTGGGGAGGCTAACTGTCTATAAGGGTAGGCTAGTCCCATATATCTTACGTTTGTATAGAGTGGGAGGAGAATAGGGTGGGGAGTAGGTGAGCCCAGAGTACGTGTGCAACCCAGAGACAAAGCTTAGTGATCCAGAGAACCATAGGAGCAGCTGTTTGAGATGTTCATAAAGCAATCCCATGGAACTAATAAGTAAAAAGTGATTAGCATTTTGCAATCTGCTGGGGCTATATAAATAAAATGAAGTGTAATGATTCAGGGCAGACTAGATGGACCAGTTGGTTCCTTTCTGACTTCATTGTTTATGTATCTACATTCCTGAACATTAACTAATTGACAGTAGTTGTTAGATGATGGAACAGACTATTTCAAATAATCATAAAACTATTTCAGTGCTAATTAAGAAACATTGTTTCCCTTAGCTGCCAACAGTTTATGTTGTTCTTACAGGCAAAAGATAGCCAATAAAGTATAGGTTAGAATGCACAGCCTTACAGTTGATTTCTGTACCACCATCCACTACTTATCATCTCAAAATTTTATTATGATGCTATCATTCACATAGCGAATTCATATTCTGTGAAAGTGTACAACAGACATCATACTAATGCTATAATAATTTATATTACTAGACATAGGTATAGACCATACCTGGGAACTTGAGGGACGCGGCCAGGTCCACCTGCAGACATTGTGGGTGGTCCCGCTGATGCTGCAGGTGGTCCTTCTGATGTCACTGGGTGTTCATGCCGACGTCTTGGGCGTTCCTGCTGACATTGTGGGAAACATGGTATTTATGAAGGAAATGGGCGGGTAGTGGGGCGTATCAGGACCCCGCTCCAGCATCCCGGAGAATTTGGGTGTCGACCCGGAAGAAATGCAGAGTTCGCAGGTATGGCTATAGACTAACCAAAGGGTAAAAAAGTATGGTAGGAGACATCTGTCAGAGGGAGTGAGAATAGTAAAGGCGAGGCAGTAAGAATAGGAAAAGTGAGGCAGTGGTAGGTGACGTCGGTGGTAGTTCATAAAATCAAAAATAAAGAAGCAGAAGCTCACCACTCAAATGGTAAGGTGAGTTTATTTCACACAGGCAACGTTTCAACACACAGGTCTTTTTTTCGGTGGTAGTTCAGGAATCTTTGAGGGCCTAGAGACTAGGGGAGAGTCAGGTTCGATGAGGTAGGGCATTCCATAGTCTAACATTAGATGAGCAGACAAACTGAATAGGTGTATACATTAGTAAGGAGATGTAGATAAGGGAAGTGCTAAGAAGAGCTTTATAGGGGATCATATAGTGTGGATCTTAAATTCCTGAAGTGTAGAAACAGCCAGTGAAGAGACTAACAGAAAGGTGTTGTAAAGCAATGGACAAACCAAAAAAGCCTTACATAAGCATCATTTATGATTGTAAGAAGCAAGATGCTTGTGAGGGAGACATGCTATGACTGAGTCGCAGGAGTCAAGATAGGTAATGACCAAGGGTGGACAAACTCGGGGGGGGGGGCGCAGGGGGGAATTGCCCCCTGGGCCGGTTCAAATTCTTCAAGCAGGTGTGCAAGGAGCTATAAAGTTAAAGTGAGTGTTTTACAGTTTGTGTTAGAGTGTCTGTGTTAGTGTTTATGTCAGCTAATAGGACTGGGGGTGGCAAGGGACCCTTCAGGTTTTCCTGCCCACTACATGCCAGCCCTCCCTTGGAGATGACTTTAAATCCTGCTGATTTCACAACACTCTCAGAATTAGTTTCCAATAATATTGCAATATATTATGACAACCCTTTTGTGTGTTACTTTTTTATTTTGTATATTCAAATCACTTGAAAAAAGGCACTGAAAGAATCAGCAACATATCAGATACAATTAGTCTCAGTGTCCCTACAGTCAAATATTTCTTGTTTCATTTTCCAGGATACTGTTATATCAAAAAAATACATTGGAAGGCTATATGTGTTCCATCATTGCACCATTAAAAATTAAAAAACGTTGTGCCTGGAATATTAAAAAGTATTAAAAAGCCTTGTAACAGAATATTCCAGTAACCATGGTATACATTTGGAAACTTGCAAAACATATGTATGTCATGAAAAATATTTTAATAAAGGTGCCAAATATGCAAATACTGAAATGGTCAATGAACGAGAATATTATAATTATATGGAAAATATATATAAAAAAATAAAATTAGTGTAAATTGTTTATTTAATTAAAGTAACAACATTTGCTGAATGATAAATGTTTATCCAATACAACTGTTGTAGACTTGATTTTCTTCCAATTTGGTATTTCCCTGGAGTCCCTGACAGTTTGAGATACCTTTATCTGTACTCACACACAGATGTCCTTGTAAATCTGTGATTATAAGAGTATTAAAGTTGCCTCTGGCAAGATGTGCAAACAGAAATATTCTAACAAAAACATCACTGCTAATAAACCTTATTTAAACTTCTAGTAGGAGCAACAAAATGAATTTATTGTTTATGGATTAAAAAAAATATCTCTCTTTCCAAGTATTGTAGTTCACATGTTCTGTATTAACGAAACAATTGCCCTATGTAACTGGTGAATTAAACTAGTTTAGTCTGAAATAGATAACAATATTTTGCCATTATTCCCTTTTATTAGGTTAAATGTATCCCCACATTTTTTTATTTAGTTGTGAATCATATTTATTATGTAACAAAATATTTATCCAGGTTAAATTGTGGTTGAAAAGTTAGAAATAATTTTTTTTTGTAATTCAAAGTTTATTTGCATTTTTTCCAAAAGCAAGAGCATTAAAAATGGAAAAGGGGTACAGAAAAAAGCAGTGTCAAAAGGGAAGTTGTGTGGAGGGGATGAATAGCCACACTTCACAGATTGCGCAATAAATCTGTGTAGTTTCATGTAGGTAGGCTGTCAGTTCTCCCATGGTGAGGATTTGCCAAATTTTTGCATCTATGTATGTGTTCGGGGACGAGACCACTTTCTAGAATTTTGCTATAGATAGATGGACTGCCAGAAAAAAACGGCTGATCGACATTTAAAACCTGTGGGTCACGGGAGCCTGACACGCCAAACTCCTCACCCATTTCCCCTTTAAATGGGGGTGTTCCCTTTTAAGTGGGGAATGCTCACTGAAGTCAGCAGGACTGCCTACTGACATTGGCGATGTCAACAGAACCGCCCACAGATGTCAGAGGAAACACCCGTGGGCAGTTCTGCCCGCGTCCTGCAAAGCTAGGCTCCAGGTAGGCTCCCAGTAGCCAGAGCCCACAACTTCCCAGGTATGCCCACAACAGCTGTACTATTAGGCAGTACCACCACTTGTGCCTGTAGGTACCAACTTGCCGGCACCCCCTATAGTCGAGATTTGTGTAAGAAGGCCTGAGATGGACTTGCCGTTGTGGGTGCATGTACCACCTAGAGAGAGTCTTAAAACTATTTTCCTTGGGTAGTATGCAGGTCGCAATTTTAAGGATGTTAGTTGTTATGTCAGTCCATTTGTCTAGGTCAAAAGTCCCTCCTAGGTTGTGTTCCCATTTGAGTCGGTACTCAAATTCAGGGATTCAGACAATGTAGGACTCCACAAGGGATTCTGCTTAAGGTGAGATAGGGCCCAATGAGCTATCTTGCTATACGTAAGGTATTCCCTTGGATGGAGTTGGTGAATAATTCTAAGGAGTTTCAATGATGGAATCTTATTTTTAAGCCATAGAAAGCCCTGTGATATCCACCCCCCCAAATGAAGCTCCGCTAAGCTCCTCTAAGAATGAGGCGGAATGGGTGACACTTAAGTGTGAGGGGTGGCATGATGAGCTTGGGCCACAGTTTGATCAGGTGATGAACTAGATTTGAGTTGGGAATTGAGTTGGGAGTGAGATGAGAGACATAAGATGTTTGACAGTGAAATACGTGGGCATAGTTCAGATTCAAGCTGAAGCCACCTGTAATTAGTTACGGACCCACTAAGCAGGAGTGGCGACGTACACGCAGATGGTAACAGGACAAATCAGAACCAGAGGCACAAGAACGAAACAATCCAAGGTCGGGGCAGGCAGCACAGGTTCAGAATCGAAAACAAAGCTGAGTTCGGGGCAGGCAGCGCAGGTTCAGAATGTCAGGAACAATAGCCGAGGTCTGGTACACGGAAATCAGGTAGCGCAGGTACAGGAGTCACAAACGTAACACGAACACACACCCAGAGTAATAAAGACTCTTTGCACGGGCACTAAGCACAGGGCAAAGGGGGTTTAAAAGGACCAGAGGCGGGGAAACCCCCAAAAAACGGCCAATGGACGCACGATGACGTCGCGATGGCAACATAAAAACTAGACTTGTGCATTCGTCTTCGGGCGAACATGAAAACGAGCACGAAGAGGCCGTTTTTTTGTTCGTTCCGAAGGAACGTAGAACAGAATACAGTGCCGGCAAACCGTAGGCGAAGACGAAGACTCACAATCACGAAGAATCGAAGATTCTTCGTGATCGTCTTCGTTTTTGCCGCGCAACCGCCAAAATTTCAAACAGGAGTGAGCTGATCCTCGTCTGTCCAATCAGCTCACTCTTGTGACGTAACGCTAAGGGTCTCGTCCAATGCCTGTGCTGCTGTTTTTTGAATTCTGAAGGCGCCTTTATAAGACCAGAGCTTGCCTGAGAGATCCATTCATTTTTCGCTGTGACTGCTTTGGCAACACTGCTGTGCTGCATCCGAGCGTTACAGAGAGAGATTGATTGTGATTGTTCTGTTCTGTGTGAGACTGGTAAGCCTTAGCCTGCCATTTCTCACTGTGTACTTCATCCTCACTTCAGTGCTTCTTAATTAATATATTTAATAATAATAATTTGATTAATTTAATTTTTTTTAATTTAATTTGTCATCAACTTTAGTGTAAGTGCTGTTGAGTTGACAGTGCACCCAGTGCCTCAGTGGCACTGGGGTGCCCTTGCCCTGGGCTGGCACTAGTGCCTATTGCCTGTCCTGCTTAAATAAATTAAATAGAATTTATAAATTACAATTTAATAGAATCTATAATTTAATAGTTCATTATAATATTATATATATATATATATTTGTCAGTTATATATATATATACTATAGTATACTAGTGTAGAGTGTACTGTAGACATTCATCTACTAGTGTCTAATTTAAAATCAGTAATATTAATTAATATAATTAATTGAATTCATTATAAAATTATATATATATTTGTCAGTTATAGTTAGTAATAGTATACTAGTGTAGAGTGTACTGTAGACATTCAAGACATCTACTAGTGTCTAATCTAAAATCAGTAATATCAATAATTCTCTAATTCTTTCTTATCTTAATAGTTAATTAAATTAGCTATAAATAAAAGTAATAATCTTAATTAATTACTACTAGCGTATAGTTCAGCTAATCTTATTAGTACTGGTGCTGCAGCGCTATAGTTTGTGCTTTGTTTTAGCAACAGTAAGAGACCAAGTCAATTTTTCTTAATTAATCTTTCATTTTATTTCATTTGTTTTGCTCACCTCAGTCCATCAGTGAAGTGAACTTGTTGGGCTAGTGAGTGCAGCCGCATAAGTGCTGTGTTTTTTTTTTGATCAGCAAGCAGTGACGTTAACTGTTTTGCAAAGATTTTCTCATTTATTTTACATTTTATTTCAATTTTATTAATAGTACCCTTAGTGTTTTGCTCACCTCAGTCCATCAGTGAAGTGAACTTGTTGGGCTAGTGAGTGCAGCAAGCAGTGAAGATAACTGTTTTGCTGTGACATTTTATTTTATTTCTAATTCTTTTCAAGAAAAATTGACTGTGACGAGCTGTACTAAGCAAAGCTTCAAGCTACTAGCTGTAGTACTAAAATAATTCTAATCTTCTTTAATCTTAATCTATAATATATTATAAATAATAATATTCTAATTCATAATCTATAATATAAGTAATTCTAATTCTAAATTCTAATTCATAATCTATATTCTTCTATCTATAATACATAATATATATTAGTAAATTAGTTCTAATCTATTAATATTATATAACTTAATATTAATTAAGAAATCATATACTTAATCTGATTTAACCTCACTTTAGCTTAGTGGGTTTGAGAGCGTCTGCCTAGAGGTAGACTTATAGTAAGGAAATATAGCTTTAGGCTAGCATAGTAGTAGGCTAAGCTCTTAGGCCCGTGTAAATTCAAATTAAAAATAAAATACTGCTAGTTATAAAATAGTTAATCTTGAGTTACCAATTTAAATAACTTTAGCACTTTGGCAGATTGCACACAACAGCACAGTGCAGTAGTGCATAGTTTTACTTAGTAGCACTGAAGAGAACTTCCTCTATTTTTTTTGTCTTTAATTTGTTTTTCCTTTTTTTTGTTTTTATAGTTTTTTAAACACTACACTACACTACACTACACACACAACACAAAATTTGAAATGGATCCTCCTTTTGGGACTAAGGAGGGACAAGCTCCATCTACCACCACCACCACCAGCACCACCACCAGCGCCAGTTCTAAGATGCAGCCTTTGCGTCAGTCTAGTCGGCCAAGTAGGCCAAGCTCTCGCTTATCATTTGGGGAAGCATTGCTTGAAGGATTATCAAGTAAAGGAAAGGCACCAAAAGCAGGCAGTAGTAGTGCGGCTAGGCCTACAAGCTCTATGTTTTTTTACGGAAAGCCTAAAGCACCAGCAGCACGTTCAAAGTTAAAGGGTAGCACAAGTAGTACTAGCCCAGTGACTAAAAAGAAGTGCCTTTTGCCCCAAGCATCATCTTCCCCATCCACAAGCAGCATGCACGGTACCAAGCAGAGCCAAATTAGCAGCAAGACTCAGAGGGGTCCCAAACCAAAGCGATCTCATTCCTTTGTAGGGAAAACCACCACCACCACCACTCCCACCTCTACCGCGTCTACCACCACTAGTGCTGCGCCTACTGTTCCCACCGGTACCGCCACGCCATGTCCTCCTAGTACCTCTAGCAAGCCACCAAGTCCTTACAGTATTTTTGTAAAGACAGTTAGAGAGATGGCTACACATAGTACTGGAAATCCAGCTAGCGAGGTACCAGAGGAGCCTGAGACTGAGAGGCCAAGTGTAGAGTCTGTTCTTCCTGCTCGCACTACTACTACTACTACTAGTCACGATATCAGTCTTAGCTCCAGCCTAGCAGGAATTCCATTTGATCTGGCTAATGAAGAACTAGACTATGAGCCAGAGGAAGTAGAGGAGATTAGTGGCCAGGAATCAGATTCCTCAAGGAGCAGTGTACAAATGACTAGTGCACAATTTTCCCCTGAGCCTCCACCTTCTCTGCTGCAATCATCACCACCACCAGCAGCAGCAAAACCTACCAAATCTGCTAGACTTCAAGCAATTAGCAGTCCCACTATGGCCAGTACTGGTAGTACCACCAGTGCCACTACCACCACCACCACTAGTTCTGCCGCTGTTCATCCACCCCGAGCAGTACAAGCAGCACCCAAGGCACACCCCAAGGCTATGCGCGCCCCAATTTGGGAGCACTTTGAAATTGTGGAAGAAGGGCGCTATGGAAAGTGCAAACACTGTGGGAAGCTAATAAGCAGAGGGAAAGTGTCTGGCCATTTCACCAGTGCTAGCATGAAGCATCACCTCAGCACTCAACACAACGCTGTGCTATTGGGGAAAGATGCAGAAGTAAAACGTAGTGCAGGCAGTGGTAAAACCCCAACAGCTGCTTCTGAGCCAATAGCAGCAGCTAGTGCTGGCAGCCAGAGACCAAGGCAGGTTGGAGCACCGCATGCCCAGCCCACCCTGGAAGAATTTGGGGCATTCCACTCCAAGAGAACGATGCCCAAACAGCAGGCCAATAAAGTAACGCGACTTATTGGTCAGTTCATTGCTGTTGGAGGGGCATCCTTCTCCATGATTGAAGGGGAGCCTTTCAAACAATTAATGGCGGCTGTGGCTCCACAATACACAGTTCCGTCACGTTCCACTTTCAGCAGGAACATTGTCCCCTCGCTGTATCGGTCCGGTGTTGCAGCAGTGAAAGAGGAGCTTTCCAAGGCTGCTGGTCAGTGTGTTCATTTCACTACCGATTTGTGGAGTGCACCTAGCGCCCAGCATGCCTTTCTTTCTTTGACAGCACACTGGTGGCAGCCCGGTGTGTCTAAGGAAGTTGCTGCAGCAGGCTACCGATCATTCCTTCTCCATGCAGAAGTGATGGATGAAAAGCACACTTCCCAAAATAGTCTGCATGCGATTAGGAAAATGTTTAGCCTTTGGGTGGGAGCAGAGGCGGGCACCAATGTTGAAGTTGGTTTTGTGGTAACTGACGGAGGTGCCAATATGGTGAAAGCGCTGCGAGATGGTCATATTGTTGGTGTGCTGCCCACATCATCCATCTTGTAGTGAAGGCAGCAATGTCAGAAGGAACTAATGTGGCAGCAGTAGTTCTGTCCCGCTGCAGAAAGATCGCGGGGCACTTTCACCATAGTGTTAAGGCTAGCCAACTTTTGAGGGAAGAGCAAGAGAGGTCAGGTCTTCCCGTACACTGCCTACGTCAGGATGTCAGTACACGGTGGAACTCCACGTTAGACATGCTGGAGAGGATTTTGGAGCAGCAGAGGGCAATCCATAATCTTGCCTCAGAGCACAATATTGGGATTACATCTCCATTAAATAGGGAGGATTGGACAGTGATCGCCCAGCTAGTGGCAGTCCTTAAGCCATTCAGGGATGCCACAGAAAATTTAAGCTCAAACACTGCCAGTCTGGCCCAGGTAATTCCAGTGTTCTCCCATCTAGGCAGCAAGATGGATGTGTTCCTTGAAAACCGTGAGGCTGTTCAAGGTGGCACTCTACATCCTGACGTAGGAGCCATAGTCAGGAAGCTGAAGGATCTGCTAAAAGTACACCTTCGCAAGCGAATGGAAGAGAGTCCCGAAATGATGCTAGCGTGCCTTTGTGATCCAAGAATTAAGGGAAAGCTAGCTTTGAAATTCAATGTTCTCAGTAGCTACCGGGAGCAATTGGTCAACAAGGTGCGTGACTGGCAGCGTAAAATGGGAATGCTGTCCGAGGAGGGTGAGGTGCAGGAGGAGGAAGAGATGATGTGGTCTGCTACCCCTAGCAGCAGCATCAGCAGCAGTGCCACAAGCAGCACAACACAGCTGAGTGGAGCAGCTGCGTTTTGGGAAGAGGCACTTGGCAGTATAGTTGGACCATCTGACAGAGCTAGCAGCAGAAAGGAGAGTAGTGCTGCTGAAATGGTCAAACTTTACCTCTGTGAAGTTCCTTCTGCTCCTAATGTTGATCCTCTTAGCTACTGGGATGAAAAGAAGAGTGTGTGGCCGGCACTCTCATGGGTTGCGCAGCAGCTTCTATCATGTCCGCCAACCACTGTTCAAAGTGAGCGCGTGTTTTCTATGACTGGAAACATAGTCCACAGCGCTCACGCATGGCACCTCATCTGATGGAGCAGATTGCCTTTCTTAAATTCAATCTGCCCAAATTGGGTTACCCAGCTCTTAGCTTGGAAAGTTAAATTTTTTCTCTCTAATGTTTAAGGTAGTTTCTCCCCCTGGTTGCATTTGCTGCGGTGTGGCAATGCCTGCTACCTCCGCTGGTGTAGCCAATTTACGCTAGGGCCTAGTGTCTGAGCTCTGTAAGTCTGCTCCCAAACGCCTAGGACTGACAGTCTTTGGATGCTTTGCCCTGGGGTGAAACAGGTGAGTGGGTCGTCAATTGCCCACTCATTCACCTTTTTCCGTTTCCAACGCTGCTGCTGGTGGTGGTGGTGCCAGTATCTTTTGCCAGTTCGCTTCCTGGCTGAAATCATGCCTCAGATGTCCCTAATGGAAAGGGTAGTTTCTCCCCCCTGGTTGCACTTGCTGCGGTGTGGCAACGCCTGCTACTTCCGCCGGTGTAGCTAGCTTATGCTAGGGCCTAGTGTCTGAGTTCTGTAGGTCTGCTCCCAAACGCCTAGGACTGACAGTCTTTGGATGCTTTGCCCTGGGGTGAAACAGGTGAGTGGGTCGTCAATTGCCCACTCATTCACCTTTTTTCGTTTCCAACGCTGCTGCTGGTGGTGGTGCCAGTATCTTTTGCCAGTTCGCTTCCTGGCTGAAATCATGCCTCAAATGTCCCTAATGGAAAGGGTAGTTTCTCGCCCCTGGTTGCACTTGCTGCGGTGTGGCAACGCCTGCTACCTCCGCCGGTGTAGCTAGCTTATGCTAGGGCCTAGTGTCTGAGTTCTGTAGGTCTGCTCCCAAACGCCAAGGACTGACAGTGCTTGGATGCTTTGCCCTGGGGTGAAACAGGTGAGCGGGTCGTCAATTGCCCACTCATTCGCCTTTCCCAATTCTGCTGCTGCTGGTGGTGGTGCCAGTGTCTCTCTTCAATGCCAGTTCGCTTCCTGGCTAGTGTCATGCCTCAAATGTCCCTGATGGTAAGGGCAGTTTCTCCCCCCTGGTTGCACTTGCTGCGGTGTGGCAACGCCTGCTACCTCCGCCGGTGTAGCTAGCTTATGCTAGGGCCTTGTGTCTGAGTTCTGTAGGTCTGCTCCCAAACGCCAAGGACTGTCAGTGCTTGGATGCTTTGCCCTGGGGTGAAACAGGTGAGCGGGTCGCCAATTGCCCACTCATTTGCCTTTCCCATTTTTCAATGCTGCTGGTGGTGGTGCCAGCATCTCTTCTCTGCCAGTTCGCTTCCTGGCTAGTGTCATGCCTCGAATGTCCCTGTCTCCCCCCTGGCTGCCTCTGTCTGCGGTGTGGCAACGCCTGCTACCTCCGCCAGAGTGGCCAGCTTATGCTAGGGCCTTGTGTCTGAGTTCTGGAAGTCTGCTGCCAAACGTCTAAGACTGACAGTGTTTGGGTGCTTTGCCCTGGGGTGAAACAGGTGAGTGGGTCGCCAATTGCCCACTCATTCGCCTTTTCAATGCTGCTGCTGGTGGTGGTGCCAGCATCTCTTCTCTGCCAGTTCGCTTCCTGGCTAGAGTCATGCCCAAAATGTCCCTAATGGTAAGCGCAGTTTCTCCCCCCTGGCTGCCTCTGTTTGCGGTGTGGCAACGCCTGCTACCTCCGCCGGAGTGGCCAGCTTACGCTAGGGCCTAGTGTCTGAGCTCTGGAAGTCTGCTGCCAAACGTCTAAGACTGACAGTGTTTGGGTGCTTTGCCCTGGGGTGAAACAGGTGAGCGGGTCGCCAATTGCCCTCTCATTCGCCTTTCCAATTTTTCAATGCTGCTGGTGGTGGTGGTGGTGCCAGCATCTCTTCTCTGCCAGTTCGCTTCCTGGCTAGAGTCATGCCCAAAATGTCCCTAATGGTAAGGGCAGTTTCTCCCCCCTGGCTGCCGCTGTTTGCGGTGTGGCAACGCCTGCTACCTCCGCCGGAGTGGCCAGCTTACGCTAGGGCCTTGTGTCTGAGCTCTGGAAGTCTGCTGCCAAACGTCTAAGACTGACAGTGTTTGGTGCTTTGCTCTGGGGTGAAACAGGTGAGTGGGTCGCCAATTGCCCACTCATTTGCCTTTCCCATTTCCTTTTCCATTTCATTATTTTCCTTCTGATACACAACCAACCAAACATAACACACACAATAACACATATAACACATATAACACACAGTGACATCACACATAACACACACACACTTACAATGCACAAAACACAAGGACCTTTTCCTTGTTATTTGCCCTAACTCACACTTCACCCTATAACATTTTTCCATCCACATACCTGCCAACAGACCCAACTTTTTCAGGGACAGTCCTGCTTTTTTCCAGTCCTGTCCCATCTAATTTAGCTAAACTAGGTATGCAAAATGCAAATACACATAGGTAGTTATAGCTCGGTAGGTAACGCTACTATAAACATTTAATAAATATAATCATGTACTAAATAATAAATCTAACTTTAAAATACATTTAAATAAACCCCTATTTTTTTTTTTAAAAAAACATTAAAATTAAATTATTATTATTTAGACATAATACATCTTTAACCAAACCAGTGCACTGCTACTAATCTTAAACATAACCGTACATTAACCCTAAGCTATTTTTTTAGTTCTTGTCCAACATTTTTCCATCAGCATACCTGCCAACACACCCAAGATTTTGGTGGACAGTCCTGCTTTTTTCCAGTCCTGTCCAGTAAGTAAGTTGGGTTGTTGCAAAGTATGCCATTGTAAATAGGTAGCAAATGTTAGGCATGTAAAGTGGTCCAAAATCAATTTAAAAATGTAAAATATTCCCTATTCTTTTATTAAACATCTATGGACAGTACACCTCGGTATGTGTGTGCAACTCTATTGGTCGTTTCGGCAGGGGGCTCGCCTGCCATCAACGAATGAAGTGCATTCTGCAGTTCTGCAATTCACTCGTTGATGCCAGACCAGCCCCCTGCTGAAACGACCAATAGAGCTGCACACACGTATCACGGCAGCTGCCGTGATGTGTTATTAACCCCGTATTAACCCCTGCTAGGCAACCAGGAGGAAAACGAAGATTAAACGAGCACGAAGAATGTCCGCGAATATTCGCCCGAAGAGAAGACAGGAACGGGCGAATATTCGCGGAATACGAAGATTTTTTTTTTCCCGAAGACGAGCACGAAGACGAACACGAAGAGCCCCCTGGTGCCCAAGTCTACTTACTTAAACGATAATCAAGCATATACTAGAGGGACAAACGCTGGAAGCCATGCTGGAAAACACAATAGATCGAGTGATCCAGAATTAAAGGGACGCAGCACATAAACGAACCAGTGAAAACAGGGGCTTTTTCGTTGCGTAAATATTACAACTTTCCATAACTAAATGGGTTGGTTTTTTTATAAAGACGAATTTTTTATCTAATGTATAAATTTCATAGACTACGAGCCTCGCCCAGGGAATGGAGCTACAGAGGTAACGGTTACACGTAAAGTGATTATGGTGGAAAGTCTTTGGCGTCGAATCTTCTTTCCTGAAGGTTTCTGTAACCTACTTTAACCAGGCTGAGCGGTTATTATTATTATTACACATCCGCCGGGGCCATTTACTCTGTCCAGGCAGAGATTGCTAATGCGTCTTTTCACGGTCACGGTGACTCGTGGTGAAGAAGCTGTTGAGAGACACAATGGCTTGTTGAGCGTGTGTCCGATCCGATGTGGTTGTATCTGCAGGGCAGGCTGTGGCTTTCTGATTGAGATGCCATCTTTATCATCATCTAATCAGCTTCAGACAGATGGCCACAGCTGGGACCTCGGAACTGCGCCGATTTATTAGACGTTACCATCTAAGCTCACATTGCTTGGAGTTTGGGATGAGTGGCAGGGAGCAGGTGCGAAGGGTGTCTTATTATGGACCCGCAGAGTGTCTCAAACCGCAGATAATGTCTTCCGCGCAACTCGATCAGATGAGCTCTAGAACCACACACGGCAACAACTATTGTTCTAAAGGAAAAGTACAATACATTGGAATTATTCTTAGTTACGCGTATTTGGAAACGTTCAGAGATACGAGTTGCTTGCTCTGGACCTCTTACAGACCCCAAAATTAAAGTGCGTGGTCCGATAGCAAGCAATAACCACAAGCGAGTCTGGTTTCTGCCACCCACCTCATTGACAGGAAAAGCCGCGGTTATCCGTTTCCACGTTAGTCTCTTAACTTTTCAGCCAAATACATCCAAACCACTTAGACTACGTGCAGAACTAAGAAGTACGACTTATGGTTAGTTTCGATGAGTTAATTTAGTTAAAATCTGCCATGAAGTAAATGTTCGACACAGGACCCAGACCCCTGGAGAGAGAAACCGCAGAAAACACTAAACGGCACAATACAAAGAAATGAACGGTAACATTATAGTCCAACTGTCAACCAACCTGGCGTAACTTCATCCGAAGCATCAAATAGATCATAAGCTATAATAACTCACAACATTCCAAATGGCCAGAGGGGCCGAAGTCAGAGGTCTGGCTGGTGGGGGTAGAGCTTTACAAAGACATTTAGAAGAACGATGTATTTTATTTACAAACACATTTTCTTTTGGTCATAAACACATTATTTTAACTTGAAAGGTTCTAGAACTCCACAAGGCCCTCATACCCATTCAAACATTCCGAGTGCCTACAAAAGAGGGGCTTCAGGGGATTATATAATGATGGGGGTCCAAATAAAGAAATTCGTTATAATGAAGATGCTATTCTCTGCACATCACGTGGCATGGCGGCGGTAGGATAGTGCATGTAATAAAATGTACATCGTCGTGTTTGTGAGCTCATGATGTCACTTCACACAGATGGATATTACGGTGGAGGCGCATAGGACCCAGCCGGTGGCCCAAGGTGGATTCTCTCCTGGATGTGTTGTCGTGGGAAGATACACAGTTTGCGGGAAGCTGGGCAGCGGGTCCTTTGCCACTGCGTACCTGGTGACCGATGCCAGGGACGATGGAAGCCAGTAAGTAGTGGATCCAATGATGCAAATTACTTAAGTTAGGAGAGACCCCCATAAGAATCAACAGCAGCCCCTCTTAATGCTCACCAAAAAAACCAAAAGAGGGGCAATGGATGTCGACCACATCTAATGCGAGTAACCTACATAAAGCGGATGATATGATGCCACGTGATGTGGGCAGAGCGCAATATGTCCCTGTATCTCTCTTTTTTATTCATATTATATTAAATTGGCTAAGATGGTACTATGGGTTTAAATCCACCGAGACCCCCTTGGCGCTGCTCTTTTACCGGGCGCATTGTGAGAGTCTTTATTTAACGACACACTGTGTGATTTAACGGCCTCACAATGCTCTGAATGTAGCACGTAACACCGTCGCTGTGAATTCCGCGCGGCTTTGTTTGGTTTCCATGGTGCGGATTTCTCCGAGTGCCGGCACCGCACGCACTCCTCCGAGTATCGCTACTGGAAAGCAGATCAGGACTCCAGGGGCTTTCGGTATAACAGGTCTAACACGTTCGGCGATTCTGCCAAAAACCAAACCCTTCCATTTAAACGACACCAACATTTCCTGTTACAGAGGGATCATTTCATTTTTACCCTTAAAACAATTGAGCGGACAAGGCCCTAAGGTTCCAGGAACCCCTGGACAAATACACCTCTGCATTTAATTACTTACTAAGAAAGGGGAGACGCTGACATTGCTGCGTCCGCCAGCTCAGTGCCGTAGATTGCCCATATGGTGGGACTGGAGTTAAAATCTACCGGTCTATGCCCCAAAACCCTATAAAAAAAAAAGCCGAATTATCAAATTATTCATCAACAAGTATAGATGATGCTTAACGCTATTGCTGTAGATGAAATTTGTGTTTATAGAATATAGGAAGAGAATATTTATACAACAAGCAGCAGATGGCACCAAACGCCCGTGGGATTGTAACGTCATTCTCGAGTAAATCACTAAGTTTTACTTACAACATTCTTAAAGCCTAATTAACGAGCAGCGCCTTATGTGAATTAACGAGGAAGAGCCATGGAATAGCAAATATTGTGTCTAGCCATTAAATACATTTAATGTATTTAACTGAAGCCCTTATGGTTCCTATAACCGTTTTGGGGGCAGGAATAAATCATATTAATGAAAAAGTTATGAAATAATCAAGGTTTGGGTGCAGATCACAGGCAGCGACCGATGTTGAGCGCTGTGACCTTGTATCCATCGCGAAGGTCTGCAGGCGTATGGAACGGTTTGCGTAGAATTTAAGATATTTGATATTCTCACCAGGAATCGATTTCTCTTTGCACTCCGCATTTCACGCCGTACATTACATGGAACTCCTACAAGGAAAACATCGTTTGGGGGGGGGTGAGATCTCAATCTCCAAATATCCAAAGTTCTGTGAAGCTAGAAAATGTTTATGCATTTATTTGTCATTGTCACTAAATGGTACCTTCCAGCGGGCAGCGACATCTTGTATTTTGGGTAAGATTTTAGGTATTTTAGATAAAATAATGCAAACAGACATCTTAATGAAAGAAGCGGTATAGAGGAGGGATGTATATAACCCTCTGCATAGCCAACTAAACCTTACCCTGGGATGAAACCCCCCCCCCCACAAAAAAAAGACCAGTACCCTGCTGGGGTTTATTCACTAAACACTAACATGTGATGACATCATCGCACCATATCAACTAAGTTCAATGAGTGGCCGCGGCCGGGCCAGTTGAAGATGAGATTTTGTTATCTCAACGCAACTCTTTGTCCAGAAAATAAACCGCTCTGTGGAGCGTCATCGGCCAACTCAATTTTTATTATTTTTTATTTTGGGACCATGCAATTAAGGTTTTACGCCCCCAGTCAAGAAGCACATATTCCAGCCATGTTGGGCTTTACAAATGTTTGTAGAAATTAGGAACCCCGTAGATATTTCAACCAGACTCTTCTTCACACCTCCCAAATGTCCCTCTTTTGGCCCTGTCCCCCCTGATGCCCCTCTTTTCTAGGAGCTCCGAATGTTTTAATCCCAAACAGAAGTTCCGGTCACCTTATCATGCTTATCAGATTTTTTTTGGGGAAAAAAAATAATTTGTAAGCGATATTTTTTGTTGTGGCAGAGATCTGGAAAGTATTAAATTCCAAGGAGCTGAAAGTCATTTTCTTTGTAACAGTTCAGCGAAATCCTCTTTCGTCTCAATTTGAGAAGTTTGCTGGAATCCCGCTATGTAAATCCCCCCTGCCATGCTGGTTGAGAGAGACTTTGTCCCGCATCAGTCATGTTTTGACTCAGGGAGGCAGGGGTAGTTTGTATGCGGAGCACAGAACAGTAACTTTCTATTGGAATAATGGAGATTATTTATAAAAGGGGTCTTTCTCATTAATTGTTGGTTGCTAAGGTAACAAAACCACTTATCTATTCTCAGGTTTTAGAGAAAAACCGTGCTCTTGTACCTTGTTACGTCACTGCATGTGAGATTTATTATACTTTTTGCTCGCTTCCTTGTTTTCCTTATCCGTCCCGGCCGGCTTTATCCTGAAACCCACATGTCTATTAGAGATACCCGTCCCGAGCTTATATGAAGAGAAATGCACTTAAAAGATGAACGCTCCCTTAAAGATGACTCCGTCATAAAATATGTATCATTCTATTTACCCTTTTTATAAAGCTTTCTGTTACATTATATATTTGTGTTGCAGTAAATAGACAAAGTTTCCAATACAAACTTTTTCTGGGTTTTTTTAGGACCAAAGTGCAGTACGCTATAATTCTTTTTGAATTCATTTTTTTTTTTTTTTTTTTTTGGGGGGGGGGGTTGTTAATAGGGCTTTACAGAGTATTTCTGTAGTTTGTATGTTTCTGTTTTTAACCTGAATTCTTGTTTAGACTCTACAAAAGCCATGAAAGATGTGAAAGCACAGTATATCTGCACTGATAAAAATAATTAGAACTTGAAAGCCTGCATTAAAGCGAACAGAATTATTCATTTTATTCAATTAATTGCACAGTATCCAAATTTAAGAGATCATCCCCAAAGCGTATGGTCATTAAGTGAACTTGGAGAAGAAAGGGAATCAAATTAGGTGTGACATAATATGATTCCCCCCCCCAGACGTATGGTCCCCATACCCCCTGTTATTGTATTGATAATAATAACCCATGTTTACATAAAGCTCTAAATGCTGAAACAATCATTTTTTAATCTGCTTTCTGTGTGCGTTTGGAGTTTTAGCAATTATCATTCGCAGCGAGATAGATATCCAAAGGTCCCTTAACAATCGGCAGGCTGAAGGCACTGAAGGGAATCAGACAGACCAATTAAATCAAGAAGGTGAATTCGATTGCGCCAATATTCCCAAACCAATTAAGAATCTCAATATGACAAACCAGAGCTGGAAGAAAGGGAGCTGATAGAGTCTTGATTACAGCTAATGTAAGCCAGGGGGCTGCTGGTAATTGGGGATCTGGAAGGACCCAACAAGGCGACATTTCGATAATTAACTCCAGCACAAGCTAACTTTATGCATGGTCTTCGTCTGATCATAAATCTGTCATAAGTCCAAATAGCTAAACAGATAAAGCCAACGCCAGATATGGGATTTATAGGATAGAAATGCAATCAGGGAAGATAGGTGACTGCCGAAGGTCTCAGCTGGTTGAAGGAGCTGCCCAGATGGGACAACAGAGACCTGGGGCACTGGGCAACCTTCATCTACCATCTGGTCCATGGAAAATGGTGGCCGTGTCTTTAAATGGTAGAATGATTGAATGGAGGGTGATAGCGGGGCCATTGAAAGCTGGGTATTATGCAGAAGAATATGGTAACATTTTGGAACTGGGAGATCTAGAATGTATGTGTAATAAAAACCATTATTACCTGGAAATTCAATTACCATCCTGCTTGGCTAGATATGTAGGTCTTTGCTGAAAGACCCGACAATGACAGATAGCGAATTGTGTTATAACCACCCATTGGGATGTTTGACTGTATCCTCAACGGCCGTACTCACAGAGTATTGCAATTCCTCAGGTTGAGTTTTCTGAAGACATATTGGTGATGAGCCACTAAACGTCTGGAGCTGTGTAACAGAAAGTCAAAACCTGTTTGAATTCCGTATGAACATTTTTTAGATGGTTTCACGTATTTTCAGGGCATTTAAGACATTTTTCACTATATAATGCACCTGCCCTAAGTTTCCTCTTGGTAAGGGTCTGGTCCAGTTCTGTCCTGGATTGTAATTGTGCCTAACAATTTGACATTAATGAATGTCTTTGTGGAGGAGATGAATCTGGTATACTGATGGAGATCTATCCTGTGAAATATGAGCTAAAAAAATATGTTAAAAAAAAAAAAAAGAACTGGCCGTGACAGCGGAATTTAATTAGCTCTTCATACCAGCATGTGGCTTCTGATTAACTTTCCATTATCACGAGAGTCGGCCTGGTACGTCGCAAGCCTCCTGGCTCCCAGCCTGGCACACAGGTGAGAGATTGATGTTTTTTTAACTAGAAATCTGGCACTTGGTGTCTGAGTCTCATGACATGCTAATTGTCCCTTTTCCAATAATTTATTCCACGTAGCGCACCTTCACATCGCATTCCTTGGTAGAATTTTTGGCCACCTGCTGGATCTCCTCTTGGCTTCATTCTGTGCGTTGCTGTCGTTACAGAGGCTTATGTTTTAATTCCTGTACGGGCCACAAAATCTATCCAAATGAGCCTCATGTTCTTCCTTCATCTCAGTACATCTTCTGATAGACGAGTCATGTCAGTACCTGCAAACCAGGCTATTTGGAAAGACAGTCCCTCTGTGTGCCACATACATATACACACATACACTCTATCAACGCAAAGTGGATCCACGTGGCCGCTGCAGGTACGCTCACATGTTCATCTTGGGTAAAACCATGTAGTAAGTAAGTATCAGCCATGGCTTGGGAATCTACATAGAGTTTAGATCCAGGAACCATAGAATAGAGTTTCTACCCGAGTCTCAGAGTTTTTAAACCAATCCCACCATAAATAGTTCAGCTCCTCACAACTGGGCTTTCTTCTTCTATATCATACATTGTCAATTTTAAAGTTTTAGTTTATTGCCAGTCTCTTCTTTCCTAATAATGCTATGAAATCTGCTGGCGCTCTATAAATACTACTTGTATATCGCAGTTGAACGTTCTGCTTCCACGCTTGGGACCAGGAATGGTTGACCCCATTACTGAGTCAGTACAATAGGATCTTTACGATGGGATAATTAAGGTTAAATATTTGAAAGGTCTCGGGTCGGCTTAGAAAGTAGAAGCACCCATAGAGATCAATATAAGACAGAAATCTTGCCTATGACATCATCAAATGCATTTATTGCATAAAGACTTTTGTTTTCTCAAAAAGGAGCAAAAGTAATGGGCATCCCACCTGACTTGGTTTAGGTGCTAAGCCCTGAATCCCACAAAGCAAGATCTGGCCCCTTGGGCTCCCATAATAAACCCATTGGAAGTCATGTTTTTTTTTTATGAACTCAGATGCTCTATGTGCACACATACAGATTTAATTTCTCCTGGTGATGATTGTGCTGGGTGTTTAGGAAAGGTCAGACGCACGCAGATGCTTCTAAGCTTCCTCATACTCGGGTTTCCAAAGCAACGTTCCCTCTGCTCTTCTCTGAAGCCGGTAACCCTGCTCGGTGGCTGAGCCTTATTAAAGCATCTCCCGACGTGCGCCTGACAGTCGCTCCGACTCGTCTTATTTGGCTTGGCCTGCAGGTTGTGGATTCCGACAAAAAAAGGACTTCTCCTGGATGTATGAAGGAGGAAGCTATGTTTACACCGACCTGTCATACAGGACAAGTCAAATACACGTCTGCCAATTTATTTAATGAAGCATAACTGCCTGTTCCACAGTTAAAGAAAAAAAAAAGGCTACTGAAATCCTTGCTACAACAATAGAACTAATTGATATCATGTTTCTCTTCTAAACAATCACAGCTGATAATTCATCTATTGTGTAACCAGAGGTGTAACTGGTGAAGTTCTCAAACTGAAACTGTAGCCATCATGTGCACTTTAATGTATATGATATCCAAGTGTCATCTTTAAAGTTCAATTCGTTGGAATGCCATCGATGTATTTGCCCAGCTCCTTGGCTTACATAGATGAGCGATATCCCCTCCAGCCAGCAGCGACGCTGTCTACCGTCATATTTCCTGCGGATCTAATGAGGCCCTTCACTTGTATGCCGTAAAATCACTCCCATTGAGTATTCACTTGTCCTGAGTAGGATATATTCACATCAGAGGTGTAATTCGTCACTAGCGCGTGCATCTTAATGAAGGTGCTAAGACTTCTGCATCGGCTGGAACATCTCCTGGTGACCTAACAAATGGGCAGTAGTTAACAGAACTCCTATCATACCATGTTGTGCTCCTTTTGCTGCTATGTAGGTTTTTCACGATCCCCAAACTTGGTAACAACTAAAGAAGAACATGCGAGACATTGGGAAAGAGAGATAGTTGGCCTTCAATGACAAAAGCCCTCTTCATCACCCCAACAGACCAAGGTTCCTCCACCAAATAACCTTTTGTAATGTATACTTCCATCAAATTCAAGTATGATATTTCTTCTCTCAGGTACGTTTAAAATTGACTTTGCCTTGCCAAATATCATCAACTAATGAAATAAAAACTAGATAAGGGTTTATTTGCAATGCATTATAAAAGAGCCATCACTGGTGAATTCCTCTACAACAGGGGCTCAGCTGGCACTGCTTAATGCACAGGTCAATAAATCAATCAAAAAATCTCACTGGGTTTCAAAATCAGCCATGCTGGCTTTCTGAAAGCCGACACTCACAGGGGTTGGCCCTTCATCATGTATAGGGAAGTCGATCAGAAGTAAATAAACCCCAAACAATCAGCAGCTTCAGATGTAGCAACATTAGGGAAATAGGCAAGATCCCCAGGGTCATTCTCCCATGGAAAGAGAGGAGATAGAGGTTTGGGGTTATAGACAGCCCCACCATGTTTATTTATGGCTGAGAAATCTTGGGGCCATCTTGGGAGGATTTGGTCCTCGGGTACCAGAGTGAATATTATAGGGGCAAAAAATAGCCAAAAGCCACACATTTCAGCATGACAAATGATAGCATGACATTTACGGATGTTGGGAACACATTAGCAAAGATGGACTCAGTGAATACCATTTCTTATTCCATGTGGCCACAATAAGTAGCCTAGAACACAACAAGTTAACGGCAGATTCCATCCACGCTTGTGCGTTAGGTAAGATGGTTTTGATTTGAAGGAGGCGTAAGCCGTAAATGAATCATGAGCCTCCCATAAATATTTCATGGAAGCGTATTCCTTAATAATGTCTTTCAATATTTAATTTATTTGGAGCTGTTTGCATTTACTGAGCAACCATATGATTAGACAGGAGGCAGGGTGGGGATTTGATGAAGGTAAATATTATAACCTGTTATGTGGATATTATTTTAGGGAAAGTAATGTTGTCTCGAGGGGTTAGTAAATCTTTCCTACTTGGTTAATCAGGAAGGTCCATGGGTTGATAGGTCTTCTTTCATACTGTTGTAGCTCAACGAGACATTATAATTATTTTAACTAATAGATGGAAGACTATGTCTGAAGTCTACCACGTGGCCTGAAGAGCAGGACATTGTATTTCATTCTAATCTCGCATTATACCATGTTCCTCTGGGGAGAAACTCAGCTATTTTGGGATAGTTTGGGGTTTCTAAGCCTTGTGTTTGTAGGAGCCTGGGAGAGGAGCCAAAGCTTTCCTGGTTCCTGGTGCTGAGCGAGCCATTTAATGGCAAAAGTGCCAAAATACCACATCTTCTGGGTGGTGGGCAATGGGTTTGGTAGCTCTTAAGTGGCCTTATGATTAACATTAAGTGTCGTGAATGTAAGCCTGGGGTAGGAAAAATGATGGAGTCAGGCATTCTGGGCTAATACGAAGAGCAGTTTTGCTGACCATTGGAGCAGTCACCAACATTCAATTGGTTATTATGGCAATTGCACCACTCCAGTTTTAGAATCACCTTTGATACCTACCTGACTTTTTTGGCTAGAGGTCAGGAAATGGTTAAATTACCCCCCCCCCCCAAGGTCTGGTTGGGATATACCCTATACCCTCACCCTATTCCCTTCCCCAGAAGAAGGAGAGCTCCGGGTAGCCTGCCCTGGGGAGCTCCCGAGTGGGCATAGGTTCTGATACCTTTAATTTCGGTCTCGTGGCCCAGAAGGCTACCTAGTCCTCCCCATTAAAACAAGTGGCGTGCATACAGAGCCATTCTTCTCTGAAAATCAATTCCCACAAACATGACAACAGTCACAATATTTCCTATTATTACCAGGAGAGGAAGGGCTGGAAATTGTTATATTTGTATATTTTAATGGTTTTTACGCCTATAAAAGATTAGTCACTTGTGCAATAAGAGAAACATTAAGGGCTGATCTGAGCCGGAGGGGCAAATAATAAAAAAGTCCCTAATATCTGCCTCCTTTCCATGCTTTGCTTTAATAAAGATGATTGGCATTCGTATTTTACACGCTCTGCGTACATAGGGGAAAACACAACGCGGTGCCGTTAACCCTATCAGAGACCGAGGGAAGGTGAAGACGAGTTTTACCCATGTCTTTTAACCATTTCAGGGCTAAATTGGCATCTAAAGCTTTGATAATATAAGTATAGTAAGAGTAGTCCGAGCCATTCGGAGAGCTACCTGTCCGCTGCCCGGCTCCGGAAACAGCACGAAATTCGCATAAAAACAAAAAAATAAATAAAATTACCTGTTTTACTCGTCCAGCTGTGCTAAGACAGACTTTCTTTAAAGGGAATTAATAATCAAATATTTTATAACCCCATTTATATTTTAATATAAGCGGACTCTCCGCTGCATGCAGATTGCTTACCAGATAAACCCCTATATGTATGGGCTTACGGGTATTAATTTTTGATCTATACATTGTATAAATCAAACTGTTTATTTTCTGCAAAATATATTTACCACTCACAGCAGTCATTTACACCTTTACTCTGGGAATAAGGGTTACGAATGGATCAAAACATGCTTTTGATGTTTATTATTTCTAAAAATGTTGCCAACGCGTATAATCTATTGATTCTATAAAGTTCATAGAATTTGCTGGCAGATAAGAAGCATTTGACCCATCCAGTCGGCCCATTTTTCCTGGTGTAAGGAAATCCCATTATGGCTTTATGTGTAAACTTATGTTTAAAATTCCCTTACTTATTACCCTCTCCTACGTCTGCTGGGAGGCTGCTCCATTTATCTACTACCCTCTCACTTGATCTCGGGCCGCACAAGTGACACATTGAATAACTCAATATGCTGGCCGTGAAGGCGGCACCGGCTGGGTATTTGTCAGAGGCAGATTACGATGGAGACAGACCTCATACGAGTCTGTAGCCGAACAGTCCGCTTTAATAAGATAAACAGAAATCTGTCTCGCTGCGCGAGTATCGCGGCTCGGAACACCGGATTAAATGCTAGTCATTTGTTTCTTGTCCCCGATTGATAGCTTGAGCCGTGGCTACTCAACTGTGCAAATGAACAAGCCGCAACAGTTGGGAGCACAATTATTAATAGCAGGGGCTCGTGGGCCGCCCAAGGGCTGCGCAGGGACCGGCGCATTCATACAACCAAAGGGTCTCATTCAGACCTTCGGGGCCGTAGCGTTTGACAGCAGACAAGACCCATTCGGCCCATCTGGTCTACATCCCTAATGTAAAGACTCAAACCACGCTGGCCCTGCATAATGCATACTTAATACATTAAGAGGAGAGTGAGCTATTATGTTTTGTTTTATATAGCGCCATCATATTCCGCAGCGATGTACGACGGGTAAATCTTCTAAAAGGAACCGTGAATTCCTACGCGTGTTTCGGTGAAGATAAAATGATCACCCTTGGGATCTCCGTCCCGCTTGAAGTCCGGATGAAACCAGAATCCTTCCCATTCGTTCGCCTCTTAGAAGTTCTGACGGAAACCCAACAGAAATAAACACCGTGGGACATTTCCACGTCAAAATCAGCCGTAATCATCATTGACGACGCGCCGTAACGTTTGCTGTGCTTTCTTTCGGCGTCTCGGCTAATTGAAAGCGATCGATTTACCAAACGTTAAAAAAATAAAGCCAACAGTCTCTTTCTCGGGCTTTTCTGAACGTGGTGGTTATTTTGTGCCGTCGGCTCGTTAATTAACGTCTCGTCGAATGCTCGCCGAGTACAGAAGAACACGAACGATAAAGAAAGGCGGAAAACACTACGGTTATTGGCTGAACGTAACATTTCTATTACAGATCTATTAACGCAGCGTTGTACAGCGCCGTGGAGTATGTTAGCGCTTAATAAATAAATCATAATAATTATTATAACCAAATTTCATATGTCAGTTTGCAACAGAACTGCTCGTTGTAAATAACAGGGCCGTTCCCTTATCTCTGGCTTCTGGCTTTGTTTAATCCTCTTAATATTGAGTTGTCGCTTATAACTAAAAAGGTTCAAATTTGCTGGGATTAAGTCAATTTGAAAGCTGCGTTTAATAGCCCGACGCCATCGAGAGCGTGAATTTATCCCAGAGTGTGCTGGTTTAGGGACAAAGTGGCATGTGTGAGAGGAAACAAATAATAAAAATATGTAAATAATTACTAATTTAGTAATAAAAATATATTTTAAAAATATTTAAAATTTGGTCTTTATGTACAAAAAAAAAAGATATTCATGCGCAAAAAAATAAAAATGTAGCTGTGTTACCATAGAAACCAGTGAGTTGTTCCTGCTGGCGCATTGAATCTGTTGCTATGGTGATTAAAAAAAAAACTTTTTTCAAACTTTGCACCAGATTTTGTCTGTTCTTCCACAACTGAAGATATCAAAGCGAGGCATGATTGATGCCCAAAGCAAATTCGAATTTTTTGGTGCCTTGGCTAAATTATAAGTAGAGGTGGAATTTGGGAAGAAAAAGGGAAAAAAAAAAAAAAAAAAAAACCATATATTTTTAACAGATCTTAATCACACAAAACACATCTACCTGCCAGAGACAGTAAACAGTCGCCCCCTAGTGGTCACAGGGTGTCATTGACGCTGAAATATTGTTACCCCCCCATCCTGTTGACACAAACCACTTTCTGGACAAACAGATTATTAAGAATTCATGCATTGCATTTGATGAATCCTCCTCTCAACCCATTGTTCATTAATTCTTAATAGATCAATACATTGTTAATAGTCTTTAGACTTCATGCGGCTTCCAGGCCATTTTCGTTTCAGCAAAAGCAGCACTTTATGTCCTTGACATGCAATCGGCAATCGCTCTGGGAATATGGAACGATTGCCAATTGCATGTCCAGCACACATCCTTTTTATGATAGCTGATTTAATACGGTGGTGATTAACGGATGACCATCTGAATACAGGATGACCCCCATCACCCTTAGTCAATGGAATGTTGAAAATGCCTCAGGGTGGCATTAATACATGGTAGGGATGAAAGATACGTTCATCCATCTGAGGTCGATGAATGGTCATTGAGTTGGGTGAAAAAGTTCTGCATGTAATACAGGATTTTCTGGAGCTTGAAAGAGCTGTGAGAACTTTAAGGTGGTCCACCATTACGTTTGGCCTAGATTTGGTGTCTTATGGTCTATTTCTAAGAAACGTGACCTCTTAGGGGCCCATGATTAGATTCATGAGATGGGGCCCCAGGCACTTCAGCCCAAGACTATCTTTAGTGAATCCGATTTGAGCTTTAGTAAATATTCTCCAGAAAGTATTTTTTCTGATCACGCCATGGGACCACAGCAGCTTTGGATCTGCCACCCAGATGGCATTTTCTCTTCCCAGTATGATTAAACTCTTTTCTAGTATCGTCAGCTGAAAAATATACAGAATGTTGGATAGTCCTTGTTTTTGGAAGGGTTCCGTCCCTTAATCAAGCAGTGCATCGCCGAACGCGGATAATTAATTTACTCGCCTGGAAATCTGGCCATGTTTTTTTTGAGATCATAACAAGCGAGGGTTTGGAGACCATCTTGTCTTTTGGTGCCACCCGTAGGACTATTGCCAGGAAACACAATGTGTGCAAATCCCACGGACTCCTCTTCCAGTAATTCCTTCACAGTGGGGGGGATTATGGACAGCAGAACATCTGAGAGCTTCTTAGGGAGGCATTAGTCGGATGGCTGACAAAGTGTGTGCTTCATATATTATACACGAGTATCATGAATATGCAGATCTCTGGGTCCTTTCCCTGCCCGGTTCCTGTAATGATAACAAACGCAAAAGGATCTTCTGGAAAATAGGATGTGCCAAATATATGCCAACTTCCGACCGCCATCGGACAAACCGGTGTCATAAACGAAGCCGCACTTGTTCAGTAAACCACCCTTTGGCACCATTCGGCACAGGGCCGGGGTAACAAATTAGAAAGCAAAACATAAATGATGAAAATATTTTTAGGTACAGTTTTTACTCTACTTGTATTTTTCCATCATCAACATCCGCCAAGGAGGTAGTCAACCCAATGCATGTACATTTTTGTCAATGTCCCCTGATCCCACAGAGAAGATTGCATTGGAATCCAAATCATGGAGAATACAGACCTGCGCTAGCTATCTGGGCAAATGCCCCGGGGGGCATACCTGGGAAGTTTTAGGCTCCGCCTACCTGGAGCCCCCCATGTGGGATGCAGCCAGGACTATCTGCCGACGTCGGTGGGCACTCCTGCTGATGTCGTAGGACACCTCATTTAAGGGGGAAATGGGCAAGGTAGTGGCGCATGCCAGGACCCCGCTCCCGTGACCCTGAGTCTCCCAGAGTCTGTGGGCAAAACCTGGAGAGTTCCCAGGTATGCCAGTGGGCCACTGACCATCGGCCGCTCCAGCAGCAAGTCATGGCTGCATATCCAGCTGTCGGCCACACCTATGCCTTCAGGCGGCCGCCGGCCTTAAAGCGCCGGGGCTGCCTCATCATCCCCAATACGTGGATTTTTTGTAATGGAGAGGGATCATTTAGTGACTCCGTAGAATAAAGGCTGGAATTAAAAACTAACCTTCTGCTTCTAATTGCCAGACACTGAACTACATAGCGCTGCGACTGGATCCCTTCCATTAATTGTCGCTCTGCGCACCGTTGTGTTACGAAAACGCACAATTTGTACCATTTCTATAATACACGGCTTCCCAGCTACAAGTGTCTCCTCCGCTCGTCTCCCCGTCATGCCGCTGCCGTTAGATATAAATTTCTTTGTGGACCCCGACATCCTTTTCCCTGTAGAAATCTACAAATCCCCGAAGCAAAGTGAGATTGAGTGCACTTTTTATAATGAAGCACCGAACTAGAAGATTGATGGACAATTGAGGTAAAATTGGTTTTGCAGCCGATAGAAGTGGAGCTCGATCTTTTATATGCAAATTGCCGACAGCCTGCGAGGGTGATCTGCCGGTATACACGTATTCTAATGCCATCGCAAAACTGCTTTTAACCCTTTCTGAAACGGCCGCTGTCACCGCTGGACCGGGTTTGCTGTTACCACGGTTAATGTATATTATTGCATAATACGGTTGCAATAATATTATAACGCTAATATAAAAAAATATATAATATATTATTACGTTATTATATGTATTAATATGGTTATATATATACGATGTACTAATCTATAATTATTATTAGTATGTATTGGAATTTATTGTGTTTTTTTTATTTAGACCCTGACGCTTTGCAGCATGGCTAGACTGGTGACCACGAGGCAGATGTGGCACTTTAGGGCTAATGACGTAGGTGGGCCTGATGGCTATGCGCGGCCACATGCTGCAGCACCCGATTTGCCGCCGGAGTGATAGATCACCTGCGTATGGGCGCCAATGAACAGCAGCCCACCTTCTGAGACCTAAGGAGTTAATATTCTCAGTGTCTCCTCTGTATCTTGCCATTCGCCCACCCCTATATAATCCGGTCGCTGAGCTCCAGGGAGATCAGAAGAGAGGACATGGTAAAAAAAAAAAATTGGAGCGAGCAAAGCTTCAGAGACAAAAAGACCGAATGTGTCTTTAATCCTCGGAGCAGTGAAATCCTGAGCAGTCCCCCGTACGGGAATGAAACGCGGGCACCGCTGCTAATCTCGCCTTTGTGTGCTTAGTGAATAGCAGCCTGCGAGCTGAAGGTAATCTATACAGAACTGCCGGGATCTAGTGAATGAAAGGCCAGAGATACGGCAACCATAATGACGAGATGCTGGGAAACGCAGAGTTAACAATGGGGGGGGGGCTCATTAACTCTGCATTAACCAATACATAGTGTGGGGAAGAGCGGCATCGACGGTGAGGAGAATTAAGAGATGGAATTTGGAATGAAGCTCAAAACAAAAAAAGAGTTAGAAACAACGTACAAAAAACATAAAACAGAGAAGATCAGAGGAGTTTTAACGGGCAGATCGGGGCAATCAGCAAGATTTCAACATTGATAAATATGATGTTACGCTTCTGCGTGCTTGGTAGGTTTTTCATTTTTTTGTATCAGGATACATTGTTTTGGAACTAGATACATGTTTCATTTTTTTAAAGGTTTTATTACTTTTTACACCATTACCTTGAATATCTAAACCTTCGTTATTTATTCCCTGTCCTGTTAAGAGACCCAAAAAGAGGTCATTCTAGACATTGCACAACAAGTGTGCTAATCCATTTAAAGCAAGCTCTTTTTTTCTCTCATCTGCACATGGCCCAAGCAATAATTATCTCCAAGGGGATGCCGACAGCAATAAAAACATTCACTTTATCCCCAGGAGAGATGGCACGTGTGGATCGGCACATTCCACTGCTGGCTAGGGCTGAAAAGGGACAGGTTTCTCGGAGGCTCATCAAACAGAAACACGATGTCTTGCTGTTAACAACCTTTTGGTCTGTTCGCCAGGGGATCGCAAATGCCAAGAGCAAAGGTTGGCTGCAGCCAGATTGTCTGTAAATGATCCCTATCTAATTATCTGTCTGCTATCGAGTAATAAACGGCCAAGTAGTAGAAAAACATTCTCCGGAGAGAAGAAGGAACTCATCCGCTGATGAAATTTATATACATGTCTTGCGTCTCTTGCATCAGGTCTTACTTGGTCCTTAGTCTTTGTCCATTTTATGAACCTCTACCACTTCTGCGACTCCAAACCCCACTTGAGTTCAAACGCTGCTCCAGAGGCTGGAGATCAAACGCTGGAGAGCTCACAGCCATGTTTATCCATCACTCTCTCTCAGTGATGCAACACTTGATGAGTAGGTCAAGCAGCCGAAAGTCCATTAAGGAGCAGAGTTGTCCATCACCTATTTGTCCACCATTTTGGCAATGCCTACACAAAGCAGAAAAAAACAAAACACAATTTGGGTTGACCATGTGACCTCATGTGGTGATTTGTCTCGTTAAATCGAACAAACAAGCAAGGGTTGTAGATGATGCCTTGGCTCTCAGGTTGGTCTTCTCCACTTCTTATTACGGTGATAAAGACCAATTATACAGGGAAAAGCTTTCCAGCGCACCTCTTTCGGGTCCTTTCAGCTGCACAGGGCTCTGCGACCTCTCGGTGATTAAGTATGCGTTGTCTTCGTTACACGATTTTAATTAGAAAAGTGTCGTCATTTTCCATGACCCTTCTTGAGCTTGGATCAATACATTTAATTGGTCCCCATTGGCTTACCGAGGATAGATTTTGCGAATCACTGAGGTTAAGAGAAGCTCATATAGTTGGGGAGCGGGCAGTATGGAAGACGTATGACATTCATACTCTTTATGGGAGGCTTTGTGGTTTTCTGAACCTAAAATATGAATGACAAGTTCTTGTTTGTTCTAGTTCTAGATGCAAATTCTGAGCTTGGCTAGCATCAATAGTTTGCAAATTGTAAATATTTATTTTAACAGCGGAATTTGAAAAAGTAATAAAAACATCTTGAAGGCTTCATAGCAGAAATTGGCAAATCACCCATGGTTAGTTACCATCAATGACCCTCATCAATGTTGCCTTCACCATGGTTGTGCAATTCTACACGGTTTCCAAAGTCCACCTAGGGTGTCTAAGAACGCATCTTGATTTCTTTTTAGAAGGCATGAAGATATCCATCTGTATAGATCAAAAAGTTACACGCCATGACTTAAAGACTCTGCAGCCCATTTTACTGAATGTTTTATGAGCCAGGCGTTTAATTCTACACTTTATGTACTTTATCGAAGACTTATGACTTGTGACATATTTACTCATTCCCAACCCTCAAAAAATAACCACAGAAGAACTTCAGTAGCAAGACGGAAAAACTGACTGGAATAAAACCTGGAGCTTTAATGAACAGGAGAGGTCGATAATGTGACTCTGGTGCCCCATTAGGATTAATTACTCCGTAATTCCACCTCGCCTTGGAGGAACGTTTCTGTTGGCTCTTTCAGCCCATGGCAGACGACATGGATTTTCTGTCTTGCTTAAACAAGGTAGACCTGAGAGCCTCTTGACATTGTGATGTCAAGCGCCGAGCTCCATAAACTCATTAGTTAACCTGGCCTTCCAGTAGAGTAGATCCACACAGCGTTTATCTCGTCTCTGTGAGCTTTTTCCTCCCCTACCGGCACGTTCGGGTTGGCTTTTTGATTTGCACTCCTTTGTTTCAGGACTAGGTGACTGATGCCGCTGAAGCTGTGGGTGGCACAGAACTTGTTTAGCTTCATCCCCGGCGCGGTCGTCACAGTAAAAGGCACAGTGGGTTCTCCGCATACGCTTCTTTCTTTGAGCTTTTTGTCTGTAAAGGACAAGGATTTAAAAATACACCACGGCGGCTCCGGCCGCGGCAGAATTGCACCTGAAAGCTTTCCGAGATACGCAGATCTTTAAAGCCACCAAAGAACTAAAGAAAAAGTTCTCTCTCAATGTAAATAACAATTACAATTATATTAGGAATATGCCGTGTTCTGGGGTGGAAATATGAATGCCGAGACATGGAAAAGAACTGTCAGAGCCCAAATGCTCCCTGGTGTAATTATTATTATTTTTATTTATTATATGATATATATATAGCTGCAAATGAAATATCATTTTCGTCATTGTCATATCCCGCACTGTAACATGGAATAATGATATTTAAAGGATGATGAATGAAAAGCCCCTTTCTATTTGTTGTGTTCCGGATGACAGTCTTGTTTGGAAGGCCGGGGGTAGCGCATGCACAGTCAATGCCATAGCGGCACCTGTTAAAATACCTCAAATAGCTTAAAATGCCCAAAGCCTTCAAAGAAAGAAGTCGTTCATCACGGAAAGCGTTGCTTCATTCATAATTTTTCACCGAACGCTCGATTGTTACGTGACACAAAAGCAGGCGTCCGATAGGTTGTTGCCGTGGAAACGGAAAAAGCCTCTTTTGTATTTATGGAATTAAACATTCACAGGAAAGAATCTGAGTAAAATATTTAGAGGAATAACAATAATAATAATAAAGTCTTATTTATACAATGATGTTTATAAGCACATATTTCGCTGTTTGTATACTATAAATAAATATAGAGTACATTATATATTAGGGATATAGAACATGGGAATACCCTAATGGGTTTTGGGGTAGAAAGGACAGATCAATTTCGGTCCAGAAAATCTTGGGCTGGATTAATACAGATCCCAGACTCTATAGAATGTTTTATTTCCTATGCATTTTTTTTAATAAAAGCCCCAAAATCTGTGATTCACATCATAACCCATAAAAAAAGTACAGTCATTGTATAGGAAGAGGCAGCAACTGAAAGGGGGGGCCATGTGCAGAGATACCATAATACAGACGGCAGATCAGACCCGTTCGGCCCGTCTAGTCGGCCCCTTTTAATTGCTGTAAAGAATCAGACCTTAATCAGTTGGTGGTCTCGTCTTAGATTTAGGACCCGTATCCCTGTACAATGTATGTTTTATACCCTCACTGTATAACCTCTACCACTTCTGCTGGGAGGCTGTTACACTTATCTACCACATTCTCATTAAAGTAAATATGCAAATACCCATTCAGTAGTATATTAAAGTAGATGAAAGCGTATGGGAAGTTCCCCTTCTTGATGGATAGTTTTCTGGGTACATGTGGTCCTCCAATAAGAATGAGCTACGCCATATTGCCCCCAGCCTCATCAGGCTCTAGATCAGGGGGTCTCCAAGCTGTGGCCCTCCAGCTGTTGAAGGACTACATCACCCATATGGCTCAGAGGCTGGCAGAGGATTATGGGAGATGTAGCCCACCAACAGCAAGAGGGCTGCAGTTTCAGAGCCCCCGATCTAGATGGCGGCTGGTTATGAATAGGTTGCACTAATCAGTCATTATTCAGCGTGTTCTCCATCCATCCAGCCAGACGGTAGAGCGGCGGCCCCCTCCCGTAGCCTTGTTATTGTCTCATTTAACGCACAACATGCTCATTCCTGGTTTCTTATTGGGGACGTTTCTCTGAACCGAAGAATAAATTAAACCCGAATTGCCCGTCTATCTCAGACAAGCCCGACGTGACTGAGCGCTACGGACAGAGGAAATCCGCCTACCAGTCAGGCTGGCAATGATGGATTAACCACTTACCCACATTAACCCTTCGTGCAGATGGGTCAAAAACGTCACCAACGAAAAAAAACTTTCCATTCTGCTCATCGGTAGGTCGTACTCCGTAGAACTTTATACACCCACAGTCCAGGCTTCTGGGTAACAGCAGGCGTAATGATGCAAAGTATTTAATTTTGTCATTTACGGGGACTTGTCAGAATCAATTACCTCCACACCCTGTAACTTTCTCCCGGAGAATGAAGCTTCTTTAATTACCTTTAGCGCGGAACACGGGATAATTAACAGGACGTCCCTTCCCGGGGAATGCAATATTGCCGGTAATGTATTAACCCTCTGTGCAGGTTACCAGAAATTGGCTGAAATACCCTCTTTTGTGTGAGCGGTGCTTAGAAACATAGAATCTGACAGCAGATAAGACCCAGTGAACCCGTCCAGTCGCCCAATGGGGACTCAAACCTTCATCAGTCCTTGATTTTGTCTCAGATAGCCCATGTGTGTTAAAATTCTCCCTCTACCTCTCCTGATGGGAGGCTGCTACATGTATTTACCACCCTCTTGGTGGTAAGCCACATCTCAATCAGGCCGTATATGACATTTTGATACACCGTATTACCTATCGATTGATGTATATGGCGCCATCATCATGTTCGGTGCATGTGGGTCTTACTGAACTGTGAACGTAGCCCACGTTCCAACACCTGTTTCATAATTCATTACTTGTGGGAACGTATTAAGGTGGCTCCGTCCGCATGAATCAGTCAACCGTTTAGCTGCATTTAGGGCAAGGTCGGCAGCACCGGGTGAGACGCCCCATGTCCTGGTGTACCATGCTTGGAGAGATGTCTTCTTCAGACTGATGTCTGAGAGATGTCTTCTTCTCCCTATCTCCTGTGACCTGCGCAGCACTAACCCAAAGCATCTTCCACTTGTGTTCCAGCAAAGTTCTGAAGAGAATTTCGTGTGGGGGTATGAGACCAGATTCCACCCTTCCTTCGGCCAGAGAGGCAAAGCTCCTGGGGAGCCTGAGACACCCGTTCATCGTCCGGTTCCTTGGTAGCTTCTTGGAGAAGGATGACTTTTGTATAATCACAGAATACTGCGAGGTAAGACACCCAACGTTTCATCTTGACCAAGGATGGTCATCACCGATAACGTTATGATAAAATCCCACAGAACTTTGGAACAAATATATCCCTGAGACTACGCTGATCCGAGTAACACAAGACATCTCCTGCGCTTTGGAAAAGATAAGAATTCCATTTGCCCCATCATGTCTTCCCATTCTTCCTGAGTACAGAGCTTAATCATTCGTTGGTCTCGCCTTAGATTCAGGAGCCGTATGCCTATCCCGCGTATGCTTAAATTCCCTCACTATATTACCCTGTGCCGTATCTGCTGGGAGACTGTTCCTCTTATCTACCACCCTCTCAGTAAATGGAAACTTCCTGACATTACATCTAAGCCCCGGGCCCTGTAGTCGTAGACCATGACCTCCATCAGCCTGCAGATACCGACGAACGTCTTGGTAAACCGTCATCAATTATGGCAAAGTGAAAGACCACAAGGCCTTTTTTTTTTATTTCGTTAGAACTTTCTGACGAGCGGCTTAGTTATTAACGCCTGGAGACCTTTTCATCACTCCCGATACCACCACATATAATATCTCATAAATAAAATTCAGCAGAAGGGTCTTTTTTTCCCCATTAAAAAAAGCTGAGTACATCGTCTATTAGGGGGTCCTGTCATTTTACTTTAATGTTCTGCTGCGTTTCCAGTGCCGAGCAGCGGGCTGCCTGCGGTGAAACGAGGAAACGCTGCCGAGTGCTTTATTGCTTCTGAGTTATAACGGGGCGGAAAAATTCCCTCCTGTATTGCAGTCGGTCCGCGCTCAACGTCTTGCTCTTTATAACAGGGTGGAGATCTTCAGTGTCTTATTAAGGAGCAGAGGAATTCGAGCAGACCTTTCCCCGAGGCGCATGTCGTGGAATGGTTTATCCAGCTTCTTCTTGGGGTCAACTATCTCCACGAAAGGTGTGACAGACCTTAATCAGTCGCTGGTCTCGTCTTAGATTCAGGAGCCGTATGTCTATCCCATGCATGTTTAAGTTACCTTAATGTGTTAACCTCTACCACCTCTACTGTGAGACTGCTCCGCTTACCTATCACCCTCTCAGTAAACACACTTCTTACTTATTTACTTACTTAAAGTGGATAAAAAGATTAAGAAATCTTCATAGCTATCAGTGCTCCTCGTCTCAGCGATCGCTTTCTTTTCTCCTACTTTTCAGGCTGATCTTGCACAGAGATTTGAAGACCAAAAATGTTTTTCTGAAGGACGGCACGGTGAAGATCGGTAAGCGGCCTTTCCATTATTTCTAATGTTATTCATATTGGAGAAATGATTGCAGGAGCACAGGTAAGAATCGGCTGCCGTCAGGAAGCACCGCGTGCATTTCATCCGGGAAATTTGGATGCCGGCACCCAGGGACGGTAAAACCTTATCACAAGTGTTCTAAATGGAGGCATACGTCATGAATATGTTTAATGACATCATATTACGCTGGCAGCGATCCAGCAGGTCAGTAGCGCTGCAATGCCTGTGAGGTCCAAACCTGTTCCCATTTCTTTTGTACCATCGCTGGCACCGCCGGGTAGTTGTGGGAGCGAAGGGTATCATTTATTTTTCAATAGTTGTAAGTTACTCCCAACGCTGTCCTTTTGGTATTTAATGACTTGGTACACTGGCTTTGTTGAAGTTTCAGAAGTATGACGCAAGTCAAAAGTATGACGTCATGCAAAGCGAGCCCTCAATTATTTAACATCCCGGCAAAACATTTCCTAGCGAGAGATGTCCTGGCTCTGCTCTCCCATGTACTAGGATGGGGGTCTTACTGGCTGTTACTGGTCTCACAGGGGATTTTGGCGTCTCCCGCATCCTGGCACTACCGTCCGACATGGCGACCTCATTCACCGGGACTCCGCATTATATGAGCCCCGAAACCTTCTCAAGCAGCGGGTACAATTCAAAGTCTGATATCTGGTAAGTGACAAATTATGTCCCATCGTACGTTAAGAGGCCAAGGCCACGAGGGGTTAAAAGAATAATGCATAGCTTTCCTGATACAAGAGCGGGTCAATGGTACAGGAGAAGTAAAGGAAATTCATTATTAAACAGAATTTCCCTTTTCCTGGAGATTTTTACAAATTGTACCAAACACGCTATAGGTGGATAATACTTATACATTGCAGCCGTACGGTATTCATTTTTAAGAAGCCGCCTTAAAAGGGGGGCATCCGGTGGAACGTTTGTCATTGTTAAAGGTAAATCATCTGCCTGGTTAAAAGGAGGCAACAAAAATGTCGCAACACAAATCCCTATTTATTTATTTTTTAATTTTTTTTTACCAATGATCCCTTACACATCAGATGAAACCCGGCTACATTGTAACCACACAACTGATCGCGCCGATTGCTTGTCCTTAATTACTGCCGGCAGCTTTTGCTTGTGCCGGTGCCAGCGATCTCTTCTCTTCTCTCTCTCTCTCTCTCTCCTCTTTATATCTTTAACATCAAATCAAAAGATATTGCAGACGCGAGTGATGGCAGACATTGTACACCAGGCTGTGATGGAGGCTGTGCATATAATAATATAATAATAACAGGCCACACGCCGGGGTATATGATGGGGACATCTCCTTGCGTTGGACCATCAGACAAACTTAAAGGCCATTCCATATTCTACACTGAAACAATGAAATGGAAATATAAGCCTGTCTGAGCTTTAAATATACTATCAGGAATATATTAATTTGTCCGTTTGGGGTTATTTTCTGGTAAATAGGGTAAGTGGTTCTGCAGCCATTTAAAAGTTGAATTTACTGAGTATTGTCCAAATGTGAAAAGTGATAAGTAAATTATGATAAAAGATTTCAAGGCTTTTTCTGGATTAAATCATGAGGATGAGATGGTGAGGAAGACCCCTTTTAATCCCTGGGGTGGTCTTTCTGTAAATGTGAAACATCAGCTGAGTCGAGGATAGGAGGAAAGATAAACGCGTGGGGCGCTGGGCTGACGCGCATGCCTTAGGGATAGAATAAGTGAGACACAAGATGGTCCTTGGGCTTTCTACTTAATGCGCGAGATCCTTAATCCATCGGGTTTAAATGGGGTCAAATAAGGATACTTCACAGTAGTCACCTTGCTCACAAATCTCTAGCACTGGGCTGGCTACTTTAGGTAAGCTGGCAGGTTTTCTGTGTGATGCCAATAAGACCAAAACCCCTGGGACCCACAAACTGGTCTGATGCACCAGTAGACACTGGCAACCCACCTGTACACAGGACTAACATGCACACAAACTAGGACACACTGGACAACACGATAAAAAGTGGCAAGTCACGATGGCACAAGCCGGCTCAGGCACTGATCCAGCACAGAATCCCACACAGAAAATACACAACACAGTAGAACGCGCTTACCACTCGTTCCATAAACACCAAGCCAATGCCATTACCAACCAAATACACAACGATAAGCTGCAGAACCACAAGCCCATCACACTGCGACCTGCCAACCCAACACCAGCCTTAAACCATCATCAAAAAAACACTCCTCTTTTCATGATAATATGGAGCACTTCACTGTAGACTTACAACACAAAACACTAAGAGAATACTCTATGAAGACCAGCGACACAGCACAAACACACAGACACACAGCTGTGGGTACAAGCCACCGCCTTCCAATCTGATTGTTATTTGCACCGAGAGCCAGAGTCTCTCTCTCGGGATATTTTACGCTTCAGTAAAACCATCTGTGGGTTTCCAGGAATGGTCCACTGAGTGTCTGAGATCCGCGCGCAGCCGAGTCTGAAATAGCCGCGCGATCCGCTCCGCAGCTGATACAAGCATTATTCATTTTGGGGGCATTCACCATGCGCATGGACACATCTAGGAGGTGGAGGAGTGTGTCAATCAATTAATGGCCATAAATCTTTGCGTTATTAAGTATGAATCCCACCCATTTAAGGTCTGTGACACACCTGTGTACATTGGCCGTTAGCCGTTTGGAAAGTGGTCCCAATCGGCTGACTATTCCGTCGGTCGCTACAGCGATAAGACCACTTTTCAAACTTTGCACCAGCGTAACTCCAATCACGTTCCTGGCTTGATGTAACCTTCACTGTCTCACTGCAGTCATCATCCCTAAAGAGCGCTTCAGATGTCGAGGCCGTCACTCGCGTGTCTCGCCTACCAAGAACAAAAGTACAAGCGAGGACATGAGGTCTGTGTTTTGCCAAACGCCTTTTGGTGGTTAGAAGCCGAACAGCGACACGAATTCACTCTCTATCCGCCACAGTTTGATGCTTTCATTATTCTCGGCATCATCTCCCACTTCAGAGGATCGTCATTGTGTTTATTTGTTCCAAGTTTCTATGAAGTGTTAAGCTGGGGATGAGTCACAAACCTCATGCTTTCTTTCCCTCTCGTCACCCACTCCTGCGTTTTCTCCCTTTGAATGTCTTCGAACGGAGGAGAAGCTATCGGATTGGAACAAAACCAGAAGAGAAATCTGGCAGCCACCAACATCCAAAAAGCACAGATGAGCGATTTTGGTCTTTGCAGGATCTAAATCGTGGCAGCCATGGGCGGCAGCAGCAGCTTCCCCCTACTCTATCTAGGAAACATTGCTTTGTGGAACCTGTTTACGCTCTTCTTTCCTCTTCACCCCCCAAATCCTTCACATCCTTTCAAATGTGTTCCAGATCATTTATTACAGGCTTATTAATGACCAGATCTCAGCCCATGTGTTCTTTGATGTCCATATTGAAGATCCCTAAAAGTGAAGAAACTGAGCGCAAATCCGCCCAACACTCTGGACGTGTTTCTTTCGGACTAGCTATTATGCCAAGACTTGGCACTCCTCACGTACATTTCTCCATATGCACCTTTGGTTAAAACTATGCTGGACCCTAATGCCCACAGACAGTTCTGGCAGTGTCGCAATCCACCCAACATGGACACTAACCTCTTTCAAGTTTTGCCCAAGTAGGACCTTACCTACCACTTTCTTTGGCCCTTGGATGGCTCTACCTCTTCTTTATAGTACAAACATCTATACGTTCCACTAGCTGCCAACTCCTTCCACATTTTCAAGGCTCACCTATCCCATTTTACCCCTGAAGGACTCGTCACCCAATCTTATTCCAACCATACGATTCTCCGACCTAGAAGTCTACACACTTTACAATAATGTGCTTTTTACACTTAGATCACAGGGCCGTGCATTCTTCATCATCTGGATCGGTGCAAGCAGGGGTATCTAGGGAAGGCTGATCTCAACAGCCTTTTATATCTTCTTCAGTCTCATATGTAACACACTGCCAGCTCTTCCCACCCAGCAAGGTTCTTTAATATACTTCCACGATGCCACCCTCTGTGTGGTGACTGCCTGTAGCAGAAACCCCCGTCGAGAGAGATCAGTCTATATGAAGTGCATTAATCCTCCCCATTCTGGAACACAGACATGTTTGAAGTAATCCTATAAGTTAGGGTTCTCACCGAGTAGGTTTTTAGAAGCAGGCCGTTACAAATTGTAAGTGTACCGGCGGTAACCCTACCCCGACTGGAAAAGCATGAAATCCCTTTCCCTCTCCATATTCCCCTAAAACCCCACTGGTGATAATATACAGGAGTGATTAGAACAGAGCGTGACAAACACAGAAGGATGAGTAAGAGGCGGAATTACTTCTTGTGTCGGTGGCTGATGAACACAGAAGACAACATGAAATTCACATTCTCGTGCCGAGTTATTCGCCTCTGGATACAGAAGCTGGAACGATCGTCTTGCTGTGAAATACATTGTATTTGACTCGAACATTCTTTGATTTATAACCCAAAGACAGCATCACATCATGGAGCACAATCAAAACACTTAATGAGCTGATCTTAGCGCCTTGAACGTCGAGCAAGACAAGCTACACAACTCTTCACTGATCGACCTGCATTCAAAGCATTTGTCTCGGTCGCAGGGTATCGCTTTACAGCGTATTCTATAGCCGCTCTATGACTTATTAAGCCGGAAGGTGTGCTTTCAAAGAGTCATTTGCATGATATTGAGTGGAAGAGGTTAACAAAATCAAACTGTCTGCATCCAAGGCGTCTCTCTCTGTTCAAGCTGCGCCTTTCTGTTGACATCTGTATTCTGCGTGCCGATGACACCTGCCTGTCACAAAATTTCCGCTCTTTGCAGAGCTGTTCCCACCAGCCAAAAGTTTAGCCAATTTTTTTCATTATCGCTCTTTCAAACTAATTTTCCGCAACAGGCAACGAGTGATTAACGATCAATTATTCCCACTGCAGAATCGGAATTATGATACAGTACTTATAGTATATTATAATACCTATATTTGTAGAAGTCTATGTAATGAGTGCTGTACATATTGTCTAGCGCGTGGTGAAGAACTGTAAGATAACAACTAAAAGGACTGCAAAACCAAAGAAACCTTAAAATTAGCAGGTAGGAGCCAGCCTTCCTTTCCTCTAGGAACGGTATCAGTATGAGAGTCAATAGCCATAAATCCAGGGAAGAAAACAAAACATAATTGTCTATAGTAAATTATTGGCAACATTGAAAAATGCTAAGTTATGCATTTGGGAATAAAAACAGTCATGTTGTTGATACATTTAAGGAAAGCTTATCTAATGCTGGAGAGACTTGGCAGTTGCAACAAAAATATTCCTTTCTTAATTGTCACTAGAGACACGTTAACAAGCACATTCAGAGTAGAGTTTAGAAATATAAGCTACAGAACGAGTAAAATAAGTGGGCTAAATTCTAAAACAGAATGTGTGTATTGTTTATGCTGGTGAGGGAGCCTTGAGTTATGCGAGGGTCTCTTTTTCGGCAGAGAAGGACATGGCTTTGGCTCATACCTCACCCATTGAAGGCCATCGCTGTCTAAAAGCCCAAGACCTACAGCCAGTGATACATTTGTTGCTAATCCAAGATTAGCATTTGTAGTAAAGCATTAACCTACAGCAGAGGGAAGGTGATCCATTAACCTCTTTGCCCATGAATGCTGTGTGGTTTTACTTCTAAGCCGACGTAGATCTTCTCCACATCATTGACCTGGTAGGGAATTCTTGGAATCTGGAACAGCTGGTGCCGCTGTGGGGACGTCAGAGGGACATGGACAGTGAAGCTCTGGGATTCATTATCCAAATGCACACACGCTTCCTTACTCTACTTAAACGAAAGCAGAGTATTGGACCTCTTTCCAGATGAAGTTCATCTCGGTTGCTCCCTCCCCAAGTTAAAAGATACGTTTGGCAGGAACTCTTAACCCAAAAAGCCACATATTGGGAAGGGTTGAGTTACAATGTAAAATGCCATTAAATGTCTGTTATGAGAAACCATGCCTGCGCTTACAGTAAAAGGCTATAAACTTCACCCAATGCATTGATGGTAAGCAAGCGGCATCGGTAATAAATGCTACCAAGCAGCAATAAACTTGCTTTGCTCTCTAGGGGCCACAGATGCTCCACTGTCTTCAGGAAACATCTCTATTAATTATGATCCCAACATAGTTCTCCATTAACGAGGGTCATCATAACGGGAGCTTTACATGGAGAGGGCGGGATGTCTCTCATGACTTTTAGCAGTCAGTCCTGTAAAAAATAAGGTCACTGCATTAATGTATCTTTCCTTTCTCCGCTCTGCCCTACTTCTGAGTCAAAGGAAGTGTCAGATGAACTTTTGTAATCAAGGAAGGATAGAAAATGATATCCATTAAATTAAAAGGGTAAATATGTCCAAGGGATGGTTGCAACTATGAGAGTCAGAGACAAGTGACTTGAGTGACCCAAATAGTGACCCATTAATAGCTGCCATATCTCATCTGAATAAAGAAGCAGGATAGGAATTTAAGATGCATCGTTAGTAAATTTTTAAAATCCATGCTCTTGGGGCTCCAGAAAAACTTTAGATGAGCTGTCAAAGGAGTGGACAATAACGATAACACAGATTCCTTGATGGTTCGGGAGTAGTTACTTAATTGTCTATAATGCTTGACCAATCTTCAATGGAAACTTCATCAGGTGTCAGACCCGGTGACCCTCGTGCACCACTCTTGGACCTCACACTTCAACCCATTCTCACTTTCCTAAGGAGCCACAAATCATTGCAATCTGTGTAACCATGTAACGAGTGGACCGTGAAAATGTAGTCCAAGTTGGCCCAAGCTCCCCAATCTTTGGCCTGTATTTATCCCTTTGAATAAACCGTGTTGCACCGTTCGGACGTCTTGTTTGTATCGCGATGTCTCTCCGCGTCTTTCTGTGTCTCCGTTAACCGGTGTGTGGATCTGTCTGGCTGTGCGCAGTCGGAGTCAATAAGGAAGGGGTCATTAGGCAACTTCCAAACGTATTTTTAGAAGAGCAGCAGCAGCACAGCGTGACAAGACAAGGGACGCGGATGTAAAATCAGGGAAATTAGGCTGCCAGATTGGCCCCAGCAGGAGGATATTAGGGGGAGCCTGGGTCCCGCATGAGGGAAGCAACACCTGTTCCAATTATAAGTCGATGACTTTGGATTAGGAGCATCATAATGTAACAGCTTTACAAGTAGGAACACAAGAGCTCATTCACCCTATACTTACCATAAGAGTGCCTTAGAACGTGTAGCTGATATCATGTCAATAGGGGCGATATTAAAAACGCTTGGACCTGCGCAGTGTCCTTTAGACAATGTATCTCTGTTTGTGGATGTTATACTTGGGGTACCAAGTACCCCAATGTGCAATAACTTACTTAGCAATTTTGAAGCATGTAGGGACAATTTATAAAGTAAATCCTTGGACATCCTTCTACATGTACATTCAACCAGTCGCCCCCGCTAATGATGAAAGGTCACCTTCATGTGGATTCATTAAAAGTAAATCATTTTCTTTTTAATCCTGTCCAAAACAAATTGCTCGATCTTTTGTTTGGTACAGCCTAGTTTTAATATTAGTCTTGGCTGGTGGCTAATTATTATTGCATTCATGGCCATATATGATTAATTTTGGATCTACTTTACTACCAGCCCAATATCCCTTATGGAATGATAGCGCTTTAAAAATAAACCATAACAACGTCCCAGTTCTAATATCGGAGAATTAGATCTCTCATGGTCGGATCTAACGGGTCTAGATATTAAAAATCCTCCTCTGGGCGAGATTTGAAGTGAATTAATGATTACATCAATTAGTAAGTAATCTGCCCGGTTAGCAGCCCCCCGAGGCTGGCATCGTCCCTGTTCTGTACCTTTATAAAAAAACAATTACAGGCTCTCGTTATCTTTTGTTATTCTCTTTCCATACTAATCCGTCTTTCACTCTACGGGGCTCTTCTCCTATTGAGATATTTTTTTTAATCTGACTTATTTCAATGATTCCAAAATGTATATTTTAATTATAAATGATAATAGCCTTTTCTGCAGCCTTTGTTTGTTTGTAGCGGTTTATGTCGGCGCAGGGACATCCCAGTTTACGCTTCTACTGGGTTAAATGGAGGAGTTTACCAAAACAGCCTTAAATAATGCATATTAAAATGCATGCGTAACAAAAGATACATTGTGCGTATGCGTTCATATAATTAATTTCTGAATGGGAAAACATACATGAATATAAGTTAAATATCTTCTTTTTCTTCAATTTCACATATTTTTTTTATATATATTTTTGATTGGTTTGTACCCCAATGTTTTTGCTCTCACTCAGGTCTCTAGGATGCATTCTATATGAGATCTGCTCACTCAGATACGCCTTTGAAGCCTCCAGCTGGATAAAGCTTGTATCTCTCATTGTAGAGGGTCCAAGCCCACCTCTCCCCTCCAGATACTCACCCGAGCTCAATGAGATTCTCCAAAGGTAAGCAATGCTTCCTTATGTATGCGGCGGATAATGTCAGAGCCCATTGCAAAAGAATGCAAAAGGAAGAAAAAAAATATACCATTCATGTATCACATTATTGAAAACAAGAAAAGGCAGCATAATGGCAGCCACCAGCACCATACCCTGCAGTAGTCGTTGTGTGAACAGGGTATACGATGGGTGTTCCCAGAGGAAGCCAAAGTTAGAGCAGAAACTGGAGGAGAAGAAGGCGAGAAATCGAGATTAAAATCCATATTGATGGTGCAGGAGAAGAAGACTGGGGTCTGCTTTTAAGACAGAGATGCGGAGGTCTGTTGAGGAAGTTACAACGGCCTCTAAGCCTTGTGACCCTTTTCTTCTCTAAGTCCTGGCCTGGGCTGTACAGACCCTCCAGATCAGCACGGGGACAGTTAAAGGTAGTCTTGTGGAAGACATAAAAGTATATTGTTTGCAGGGGGAACATCTTAGCCCGTATAATTTTTACAATTAGCATTTTTTTCCCAGACTGCTCAGCTTTGAAGGAACAAAGCTTCGGAGCCAAAGACCACCGCCATGTTCCCAAAGCCTGCGCAGGTGACAGTAAATGTTTTGATTGTCAGCTCACAGCCGATGCCTAACAGCTGCACAGAGAAGTCTGACAGAGCGCCCGCTCCTCCTCGTCTGATTTTTGTATTTTTTTCGGATCCGTGTAGCTGGTGGAAATGGAGTGTGTAATTACTAGGATGACAAAGCCGCCGTCCCACAGGGAGGATACATGCACATGCAGGAGAAGGTCTGCCAAGTCCTCGCACTTCCTGAACGCACTTCCCATTCCGTGGGGACTGTGATACTGTCGAGGTATGGCTGCGCAAGGTGGCCGAGGGCCAAATGCCCTTGGGCAAAGGCATTAATTATACCATCTTTGAAGGCTGCGTATAAATAACAGAGATGACTGCGCTTGTCAGCCATAGTGGCTAATGCAGAGCTGGTAGCTACTGCAGATCATCTTCTAGGACTTCTACAGTGCTCCACAGCATAAAAACTGCTTAACCTTCAGCGAATGTAAAAATAAAAGCGGAAATTCAATGTTTTTTGGTTTATTTCAAGTTCTTCAGCTCCAATAATAATCAGGAGGTTCTGCAGTCACCTGTGAATGGTCATCCAAGCCCTCCATGTCTACCTCCTCAATCAAAACTGTCCATCTTGGCTTGTTGGACATGTATGGAACATGCTGAAGACGTCCATTGGAGTGGTTTTATCCAAGTATATTTCATGTGGAGGGGGTTGTACAATTTGGATGTCTATTTTGGGAGGTGCAAGACCCCTCTACCTATCTGATGTTAAAATAATGCATTGGAAATGACACTGAAACTTTCAGCCACTGAGTTTAACATCTTCACTCCCAGATAACATTAATATGAAGCTGTGCCCAGTAACCCTGACCCCAGCCACGATAAGGGTTTGCGTTCTTAATGCCAAGAGAGACATGTTGAGTGCAGAGTTGAAGACAGCTCAGAGTGCTGCCTCGGGGACCTTCCTTAAGTGTGTTAGCATCGAGCGTCTGCAGCATTTCTGAAGAGATCCCTAGGGCTCAAGAAACTCTTTCTGAACTTCCCTGGATCATACCGGCAGGCATTCGCCGCTCATAAAAAGGCCCATGGAAACGGACAGGGCCGGTCTCATTACCAGCCCCATAGCAGTGAACGCAAATACAGGAGCCATTCTCAGAAGATGCAAGGAGCGAGGAAATGAAGAGGAGGGTCACGCCGCCACATCTATAATTTATGTAATGGGCAAAAGGGACAAGATTTTCAGGCGGGGTGGGAAACTAGGTCGGGGAAAGCCTATGAAGTCCCAGAAATCTCCTTGAAAATGATTATAAGATCTAGGTGTTTGGCAGAGAGACGGATGCGCTAACTTAGGCTCTTTAAATGCCAGGCAGGCCAAGTTCACAACAATTGACTGCGCTCTGTAGAAGCGAGGAGACTACCCTGCCAGGTCAAGGAGTTTCAGTAATCTGGTTCTGTAGACTGACACTTATTTAAGAACTGTACACGATGATTGGCAGCCGACGAGAACATCTTATGAAGCAGACATGTCAATGGCCCATTATTATTATCAAAAAGATCCTCTTCAAAATATAGCAAGGCTGTCAGCTCTAGTCTTCGTAGAATTAGACATTGAGTATGCTTCTGGTGGCCCAAACCCCAAGGTCCAGAATCATTACAACATCTGGCTTTTGATGAAATTATAAGCCAACATAGATTTATTTTTATCAAAGCTGTTAAAAGGATCCTGATAATGGGATAGCTGGGGCTGTAACGTTTATTTCCCATATATCATCAGGCTCCCAGTCCACCCAGCTGACTTAGAACTGGTTTACACCAGCAGAGACTTTAAAATCTCTTTCACGATGAAGGGGATTTGACACCAAGGCAGCGATCTCCCTGTGATCTCGGCGGCGAGTGAAGAACATGTCATTTGTCAGCCATACGGGGGGTTTTCTGGTAATCAGCACATTCGGTTAATAGAATCATTATTTTCTTGTCTTCTATTCTTATTTCTCCCCCCACCGCTTGTCTGTTTAGCATTGGAGAGCCGGCAGCTGATCACAGAATGCAGCGTGGCCCAGTTTTATATTATTTTCAGAAATAATAGGATGACACTTTTAAGCCATCAAACGGCGCCTTTGTGTTGCTGCTTTTATGCACAGAGCCGGGATGCCGCGAAGTGCGGCGGGCTGAACACAGAACAAAATACTTTGTTGCTGGCTTATTATTCTGTATATCGATACACACACTGCTACTTTACAGTTTGCATCCAGAAACAAGAAGCCCTTTTACTGGAACTCCAAGGTTACAAAAAAGAATTACTCAAATTAGAAGGCATACAAGGTAAACGGCAACCAAGCCATTCTACTTAAGAACTACTCCTGTGGGCATCATGGAAATTGCAGTCAACAAATATGGAAGTGTTGTAGGTCACCTCTCGATGCTCTTCAAGGATGAGGTTGGACAACGTTAACCTTCATCTCTTTCCTGAGAAGATCTAATTGCAGTAATGAAACAAGATGATTCCGAACCCATAAATCTAATCAGTCGATTGGGCTGAGGAGTTGGGGATATCTGAACCGGATCTCAGGCTTGGCCTGGTATCTGACATCTTTTTTTTTTTCCAATGTACCTATACATAGACGAAATTGGACAGCTAGCGATATTTTGGTATCTGGGTCAGTCTAAATCTTTTTTTGCCCTGGAGTCAAAAGTTGCCAGCCAGGCTCTCATAATGAGATCTCCAATTTGCGCCATTGACTATGCATAATTGTTGCATCTCCCACAACCGCTCAGCCGCGCGGAGCAATTATGTTTGCGTTTAATTGCATTATCAGGCGTCCTAAAAAAACACAACTCTTGGAGGGCTGACATTTGTTCGTTGCAACCAAGGCCAAATACGTGTAGTTTTGCTGCACGCAGCGTGACCCAGCCATGATAAACCTAAGCGTTAAGGAGCAGTTCATGATCAAAGAAGAAAACTGGGTATGTAAAGTCCTCCCAACAATGAAGGTTTTCAGGATCTCCTCAGAGGAACACAGATGGCTCAACTACGCCTTGTGAGGGAACCCAAGCCAAACAAAGGGTCACCTCTTCTCATACGAGGTGAAAACCTGTACTTTTGGGAGTTAAGAAACTTTAGGCCATTTCTGCTTCAAGCTTCCGCATGTGGAGCAGCCACCATGAAATCAACGAACGTTCCTGCTATAATAATAATAAAATATTATAATAAATACTATCAATAAAAATAAAAATTATATTATGTTTAGTGTTGATTATTAATAATAATAAAATATTTTGTTCCAAGATATTATTTTTTTACAAATAAACATCCCATTGATCCCCAGGGAAATGAGAAAAGCGACCATTTAACTATTCAATTCTGTAACTTTGTTTGTTGTCAGATAGAACATTTTACATATATATACGTTTTGTAGCATAAAACATGTAAGTGAAAATGATAGTTAAATATATTAAATTGTTAAGGAAAAAAACATAACATATTAAAAATTAACATTTTTTTTTTAATTGCGTCCTTTGTTTTAAAGGCTCCCGATCTCTTTTGCTTTCACAGAATGCTGAAAAAGGATCCAGAAGAGAGGCCCAGTGCCGGCGAAATCCTGAAAATGCCATATATCATGGATCGGGGAAAGGTAGAACGCCTTTCCCAACCGCTTACTCGATTCTTCGGGATAGGTTGCTTAGCTTTATGGGAGTGATGATTTAAAGGCAGCAGGCTGGCACTTTGCTGTCTAGATAAGACTATGTATATATACGCAGGTAATAGTAAAGCACTGGAATATATATTATATATTATATAATACACACACACATGTACCTCCATCTTAAGGAGCAGCTCCTTCAGCTGAGGTTATTGTTAGAATGCAATGAGGCGGAATAAATTGAATTTTAATGGAAATTAACCAAATGTGATTTATCCATAACATATTCAGCCGTATATTCATTGCAAATTCCATTTGTTTCCGTACATTAAACAAGCTCTCCAGCATGTGTTGGCATTTTAGAAATTAATGATTAACACGTCACCTTGTCAGTCCCTACGGACACCGTGTCTGCGGAGAAGACCGAAATGTACAAAGTCAACAGCCATTATTTGGCATTGGCGCAATGGTGCCCCCCCCCCAAACCATGTTTGGTCCGAGAATGCTGGATATCATAAAAAAAAGTCTTCTCCTTTTGTATAGTTCGATAACTTCTCGCTGCTGGTTTTCTTCTTACAGTATTTCCCTTGCATTTAATTTGGGGCCCCTACCGAGATAACTCTCTTTAATACCACCAGGATCTTCTTTCCTACTCATGTTTTTGTGGCAAAGATGGCACAGGTTGGCTGTTTGGGGGCACTGACAAGCTGTTTGGTGGCAGGGATGGCACAAACATGCAGTTTGTGTACAAAGATGGCACAGGTTGGCTGTTTAGGGGGCACTGACAATCTGGTGGCAGAGATGGCACAAACATGCAGTTTGTGGACAAAGATGGCACAGGTTGGCTGTTTAGGGGGCACTGACAAGCTGTTTAGAGGCTAAGATGGCACAAACAAGCAGTTTGTGGAGAAAGATGGCACAGGCTAGCTGTTTGGGGGCTAAGATGCCATTGGGGTCTCAATGCAAATTGTTTTCAGAATGCACTTCCTTTAACGGACTTGCAGCATTTTCAAGGACCTTGCGGCCGCTCTTGGATTGTCTGCATGATCACATCTGGTCCCAGCGCACCACCGATGTCATGGTCAGTGAGGGCTCCTTCTCCAGCCCCCTCTAACTGGTGCTCCAAGCCAACAAGCTTTTTTCTTCTTTTAGAAAAAATAGAGGGAGGGTTTGTCTGAAATCGAATTGTTTGATGGGAAAAACTAGTATAATGCAGATTCAGAGTACAAAGCCCATACACCCCTCTGTTTGCGCCAGGGTGAGTGTACGAGGCTGGTGGGTGAGAACACAAACTTACAGCTGTAGTGTGGAACGAACACTCAACGGATTTCTTGTCAAACCACTTAATGTGTAATTGATGTTAATTTTATCATGATCTATTTATCAAGCAAAGGCATGTTACCCATTGCTGATGGTGATTAATCATTACGCTCACAAAGTACACGCTGAAAGTGTGTTAATGTGTGTTAATGGTTCTTTACAGCTCGTTATTCATTACAAACAGTGAATTTAGCCAATATTGTATTTCTATAGGTTCTCCTCGGATCCAGGGTTCCACCTGCCTCTGTATAACGATTCAGGTGCCTTATTCCTCCCCGTTCTTTGCCTTCAGGTTCTGTCTGCGTGGTTGGCCACAATAATGTCCCAGGATAACCAGGACTGTGTGAGTGAGGACGCTGCCAGGATCGCTGCTGCTGTGTAAGTAAGGCTGACAATGTGTACAGCGCTGTGCAAGCATGAACACCCTCTCTGAAGGTGTTATACGATAATGCCAATTTTCAGAAACAAAGATGAAGGGAAGATCTCCGAGGTCCCAAAAGCTCATGTAACGTTACCTTTTATTAGGCCAACGTAAAAAAAAAATGTATCAAAGAATGTATTTCCGTTCCGACCACTTTTGTGGCTCTTCATCCCGCGTTGAGCCCCCGCAGTCCATGCACATCGCGTTGACCATCGCTCCGATGGCTCATTGGCCGTGAAGGTGTTAAAGCTGGCGGCTGATCATTTATTGATGCTGCGGTTAGCCGTGGAGTCGGAAAGCCGACTTGAGTCTCTGTTGAATGGTCTCAAGGCCCTTGGGGCTGAGCTGAGGAATCAATTAGCAGCGCAGGAGGAGATAAGGCCGATCCATTTGCCATCGACTTCCCACTTACAGCCATTCAGAGTCTGGCACTTTTTTCCCGTGGTGATGGAACAAGGAAAAAATAAATATTTCCAAAAACCCCAGACCCGACATGCCGCACGTACAATGACTACGTCCACGGCGGACAGCCAGCATCCGCTGACACCAAAGCACATCCCTGCCCAGCCGCCCAGCCGCCCAGCCGCCGTGTGTCCAGAGGCAACAGGGCATTAAACCCCCAGTGTATTTTATTGGGGCAACTAGCAATATATCTTGTTCTTAGCCCACATCTTGAGCTCTGCAAGTGGGTCACCTTTTTGCCCTGTATTGCACTTCCCTGATACGGATCCACTGGGTTAAATAAATATTTCTCTTTGGGATTGAATATTTTGGTGTATGCCAGGCGCTTTTTCTTTCTACGGCTTCCGCGCTAATGATCAGCCGCCATCTAACCACCGAGGCGACGACATTCGGAGGAGATGTGCAGCGCTTTAATATTGCAACGCGACGGAGTGTATTTTATGTACGGCAGAGGAATAATTAATACATATGGCAGCTGTGTCTGTGCTCATTAGTCACCAGGCTGCTGGATATCTTATAATACAGATCCGGAGACTCGTTGGAATTATATATAATATAATATGAGACGCGGAGGATAGGGATAAGAGCCGAGGGAGGTATATAAGTATCTGTTCTAGCAAAACTAATACAATTTAAAAAATAACCAGAAATGAATACAATGTTTCAAACATATTCGGTTAGGTTTATGTATTTCATCCACTGGGATGATGAAACAGAGGGTTGTAACGGAAAAAGATTTCCCTGATAAAATAACAGCTTGGAGTTTTTAACGTGGAATGTCTATTTTAATGGACATCTGTGCATATAAATCTGGAATATATATTATATACTATGTTCACTTGGCCTGGACATGAAGCTGCGTCCCGTGCCCTGTAAGCAGCGGGGGTTTCCTGATAACAGATCAGTATTTAGAGGGTTAAGGTCCCTGTTAATGGACATTCTCCCATGGCGTCCGGACTGTCTTCAATATGCACCATTGATTTTACAATCGTTGGGATGCAAAGCCTCTCTGTGCGCTTAAATACCTTTCACTGAGTGTTTAACCTCCTCACCCCCTATTACACCGGTTGGAAGCGATAGATTCCTTTACCTCTTAATATATAAGGAATCGACAAAGATAGGGGAAATCTGGTTTGCCTACCCCAGGTAGGATTAAACGTGGAATTATTCCTGCAAATCCAGACTCTTTCATCAGTCTATATTTTTTTCTGATTGGATTCAACATTAAATATCCAAGTACAACGCCGAGTATTCTATGCCGTTAATGGTACATGTCTTATTGCTTCTTCCCACTAATGCCCCCCAAAAGCTGGAATGCTCCATGACCTGCGCAAAAATATGTTGGGGGCCCTGTTTTCATGCACCACCATCTTTTTTGTTCCTCTCCATGTGAGAAGGGTTCGGGGGGGGATTCCATGTCACAATGCACAGGGTTTCCAGGTTATTACTAGAAGTGATAAAGATGGATTTTGTGACTTCCAGAATGGAGATGTGACATTATGTACTAATTTGTGGTGATATTCCATGCAGGCAGGAGAAGTTGCATGTGGACAGCCTTCGTGCCGTGGGGCATGCGAGGGAAATGGCTCCACGCCAAAGGAGGAGAATCCGGAAAGAGGAACCAAGGGAGACTTACATGAAGAAAGTGAAGTAAGTGGCACCATGAGTAGACTACCCAATAGGTTACTGTGGATTGTAGTATCTACCAGAATTGAGGGAGGCATCCTAGCCTGGCCTTCTAGTTTGGAGACCGTAGCCATGCCCTACTGCGCCCATTCATCTCTCTTTGTGCCCATCACATATTTCTCAGACTCTCCAGAAAGTGTAGCTCATTTTATGTTTAGCAAAGTTTTTTTCCTATGAGCTATTAACAAGGAAAATCCAATTTCACAGCTCTCCCTCCCTTTGTGATCCACAGCATTCGATGACTGTATATACCGGTATATATATCCCAGATAAATGGTGTTTCTCTATAATTAGGTAATAAGGTTATGTAATTGTCTCATTTTATTGTCATGCGAAGTGGCCAGTAATCACCCTGCCATCAGATTATCCTCCCCCCCCCCCCACTGCCTCGTGAGCTATTCCTCCAGGATGCGTAATCTCATTTTCTGGACCTGCCATGTAATTTTTATTTATCTGGATAATTTTACAGACTGTGGCTGACCACAGAGCATGATACCCAAGATGAGATTCCATGTGTGTGTGAGTGTGTGTGGCTTCCTCTGTCCAGATCGACATGGTCAAGGATGGATTCTCTACTCATAGCTTGGATGCTGATTATTTTTCTTACACGGTCCAAGGCTGCTGTTTCAAGTCTTTCTTTTTCTTAAGACCCCTTCTGAATGTCTACCTTCTCTTAGGCCAGTGAGGTCCACGGTTGACGACTTTGCTCCCACTTTAGCCACCATCCTACAACTTTGACCTGATTTTCTGACCTTCTCACTTTGTATGCCAAGAATGTTCTTTATCATCATCATCCTCCGGAGCAGCTGACGGGTTAAACGGTGATTCTCATGATGGTCAGGACCCGTTCCTAATCCAAGTCATTCGAGTCCCTCTCAACGGCTAAGACAAGGATTGGATTCCACCGCCTTCACAATTTGTGTCACGGCTTCCCTCCTCACACCTGCACTCCGAGGAACTGGCAGACACCCCCACTCTAATTAAATACACTTAGACATCATTTACCATCTCTGTTTCTAAAAACGTAATAGAATCTATCAAGCAATTATCTTCTTTTTTTCTCTCTCTCCAATCGCAGCTCCTCTTTCCACTTGTCTATCAGTAAAAGAAACCTCATTATCAGACCGGGGCGTCTTCTCTCTGGATAATTATTTTCTCCTCTCAGATATCTGTAATCATCCAGGTCTTGGTTCTTTTTTTCCCAGATGCCCCATAATATTTAGTATGCGCCGGCTTTAACCCTTTAGCACTTATGGATTATAAATAATGCACCTATTCATAATGTTTTGCGTCTGTCTCCGGTACATAAAGTGTAAAGCATGCCTATCATGTATTTAAAATCTGCTTCACTGTGTCTCGAAACCCAAAAAACAACAATTTTAACTCTAATAATACCAAAAGCTTTTATATATAGCTTTTAAAAGATCTACCTCCCCGGGGAACCAAAAGCCTAGATGAGATAGATATCAGGTATAGACCAAAGTCATATAATAATATGAATATATAATAGAATATGTTCTTATTTTGTGAGTGACAATCATCTGGATTACATGAAGCACCAAACTATTCACAAATGTTGTAAAGAAAGGAGAATACCTGGGTTTAAGAGCTCGCCGTGTAGAGAAGGCATTGTCAAAAGCAAGTGGCATATTGGGGATACAATGCGTTTTGTGTTGAAGATCAGGTGGCGCTCTGTAGGTTAACGTAGAGCTTTTCCTATACATCAGCATGCATTGCTGTGGGGTTTCAGCCACAAAAGAATAATGCATGCAGTAAGCAGTCTTCATGGAGTCCATAATGCACATGGTGCTGAGGGTTTCATAGATGCAATGTACTAACCAGACTCTCTCTTCCCTCTAACCCCTAGAAGGGCAGTAGAACGTCTATACCAAGAGAACCACCAGAAACTAGAAGAACACAAGAGGTCTGAAGTGAACGGAGAGAAAGAGGTACGCCGAGACATCTTGTGCATGCACGGCATCATGCACAGATGAACCAAGAGGATTGTTGGTTACTGGTCACTTCTTTCTTTTGTAGGAGCCTTGTGTAGAAAATGCCACCACTGTGTCAGAAGACAATCAAAGAGGTGAGGACTGACCAGAAGATAAAATCTGGTATTGTAACAATATTTAACCTGGTATAATCCGAGCCAAAGGTTCTATGGTATACATTACCCAATGTATAATGTAACATGGTATATGTGCAGGGTTGGTCGCAGCTTTAACACACTGTTGTAGTGTTTGTGCTTTTATCCGACACATTAATTTAATGTCACCCCATGGGAAAGCTTTAATAACCTGCTGTCTGACTAGCTAAACGGCAGACAAAAGCCATCAGAGACCTCCTGGCTGGTAACATTGCTCTCTAGACCTCAAGCCTTTTGTGAGGAGCAGAAGCTGAGGACCAGTCGTGTTCCCACCGCCTCAGGAGTTAATTAGAAGCCGTACTAATAGGGCCAGCATCACCAATTACAGATAATTGCCAGCCAGAGTAACATCAAATAACCAGACTCGGGGGGGGGGATGGCAGCACTCATAGGATTATAGTTTTACCGGAGTCTCAAACTAAAAAGAGTTAATGCAGGGCAGACAGATCCTCCATCAGCAGAGGGATTTTACAGCCACATCAATATGGGATCTGCATTGATCCATAAAAACATTTCTTAATATGACTGTAAGGCTCGAATAGCAGAATTCACTGTATGGATCAAATTGCCCTGTGTGCCAATGCTGGTATTGAAGAAGTGTCTAGAACATAAAAAAATAATATACTTTGCTGCTTAGCTTAATATGCAAACCTGCAAAGATAAAAATTTCATTTTATCCTCACTTGGTTACATAATATATTGATTTATTCCTATATGGCTATAAAATATAGACCTTCCTACCGCTTTGAGATGGATATATATCATAATATGAATAAAATCCATGAATTGCATTTTGCAACAATTATATAGAACAGAAATTCTTCTCTAACCGCTTCCCTAAATCTTTCTAATACTGCATGTTTGTGTGTATGCTTGGATATATATATATATATATATATATATATATATATAAATATATATATATATATATATATATAATATAAATGTGTGTGTGAGTGTGTCATGCACCATGGAATTAGAGGTCTTCACTGTTTCAGATGCTGGCGCTTACATATAGATTCCTTCTCATAAATACTGGTTATGGGTAAAAGGTTATTATGTAGCACGGAGGTCAACTCTGCAATCTGCCAGCAATCTTAAGAATTCTCCTCGTAAGAACGGTAACCTCCCATTATGCACCTAGAGCGATAAGTCAACGACGGCCACCAGAATCGCTGAGACAGCTGTTCCTCTAAACAGTTCATCGGCAGTAATTTGGAACCCACATCCCGGTCACCCTAAAGGTCATGTTGGGTAATGAAGAAGCAATGAACCCATGGCCTTTGGTGAATCAAGTTAATACTAAAGAAGAATGTATGGAGAAACAGCTTCTAGCTGCTTATGGAAAAGAAAAATGAGTTATTATGGTGGGGGGCTTCCAAGGATGGAAACCTTGTGGAGGTTAACTATTCTGAACCATGGAGGTAATTTATTCCCATGATCTTCTGCAAAGGGTGGTGGACAGCCACTCGTGGACATGCATTACGATCTCCAGTCTCAATACTGGATGAACTTGCTCCAGTATAGGATTCCTCTATTGGGTATCTAACATATCACTGTCGATTAGCCAAATGCCATTTGATTTAAGAGAGGGTCCTGTGCCATTAGGAAGAATTGAATGATTGGTGTACTATATGCTATAGAACTCATAGAAGTCTCTAAAGTGTTCCACGGAGAAGGTGCTGAGCAGGTAGCCCAAGGCAACCACCTCTTACCAACTGCTTTTATAAAAAAACCTTATGCAAGCGGAAAAAGGAAGCACCTCAGCTATACAGAGCCATTTATTATTGATAAGTAATAATGTAGCTGGGAAACCAAAGCCCTTATTTCTCTATACCCCTGCTAATACGCGTGAGCATATTTAGGATTCCAGGTAATAGCTGGGAGCCTGATCATGGATGGTGATCCAGATGTGTTCTTCATTAGAAACCAACAACCCCCTACCCTCAAGAAAAAATAATGATACAGGGATGGTTAAAATTCTACTCGTGGCTCTTCAACATACTCTATGTGTTATATGGAATCAAGGAGAACCCTTTCTTAATTTTAGCATAATATAATCTGGTTTTATAAAGCATTTATGGTACCGGGAAGGGATCTGCCTTTCATCCAAATAGTCTATCGTAATAAATCATGCAAAATGTTCTTTGGAGTCTAGCACCTTATAAAATGCACCGCAGTGTATTATTACAGAGAACAGATACTGAATCAATCAATCTGAAGTCCTCGGTATGTAGGATGCGTTTAGTCTGGGTAAGAACCTAGTTTATGTCTCCCATGTGTAAGCTGACACTTGGCGGATAGCTTTCCTTCCCCTTATCAGTAGAAAAGGTCATTCCCTGACATGTTTAGATCAATAAACAAAAGTAATTTATAGACAATACATTGGTTTGTTGGTTTGTGGGATACACAAAGAGGGTCCTGTTAGACTATTGACCCCTCATTGCAACGTGTCCACAGCACTATCTGCAACAAGAGGCTAGCGTGGCTGTCCAGATTCTGATGAAGGTCACGTATCCATCATAATTCTATAGGCTGAATGTATGGGTTTCTATGGTAGTAAGACTAATGTAAGGATCTTCCACTTGGTTTATCAGTGATCTGGTCTGGATCACAACCAGGTGTTCGAGATCTCTTACCAACAACCAAAACCTGGGTTTCAAAACATCTGCTCACAACTGGACCATTTCCACATGGAAGCCAATCACACATTGAAGAGAAGATACATTAACCTTAACTATGCTACACTGTGAGATCTATGATCAATTCCCACAGATGCCTGGAGTGATGAAGAGGAGAGCAGCGAGGAAGACAATGAGTTCTTCAGCGGCTCTGTCCTAACCATCTCTACGGCTCGGTCTGAGCAGCACGTAAGTAGTTATATCAGGGTCGTCAGCAGCCAGTTCTGGTAAAGGACCCCTGCACATAACGCATGGCAGTGTTCGGGTTAGATCACAGAATGCATCATTGGATTTGTGATCTAGTTGAAGGCTGGTCACCCCTGGTCTGTATGACAGCTGTGTGTAGATACAATATAAATTAAATATGAGTTTCCTCATCTGGGGAAATAAGGTTTTCACTTGTTGTGTAATAAAGGGGCCTGCTCTGACCTACAAATTAATTCCACAAGAAAAGAGCTTATGGAGAAAGCCCGGTAGAACGCCTCAGCGATGACGCAGTTTGGCACAAGAGTTTTCCTCTGATGTTTATTGTTGCTAATTACAAATATAATTAAGCCCACTTCTGTAATTACAAATGCTCAATAAACACAGCCTTCTAGCTGCAGTCTTCCTTTTGGGAGCCTCCTGCCCAACATGATGGCACTTAAATTATATCTGGGTGCCCTTGCGTGGTGTGAGGGAGGTGAGATCATGAGCTGGAAGGGGTACCTAAGGCCCCATTAAAGCTTTTTCTATCTGCCCCACAGAACAGCACCCTGAGCGCGTACCAGAGCTGTCTACGGAGGTTTCTAGATTCCAGCACATACAGTGAGTGATGTTCTAGATTTAAATAGTCTTTCAACCATCTCTTCCCGCTACAATCAATCCCTTCTAAGACTCTTCTCCACTGAGTCCATGTCGTTCCCTGTAGTCTCCCTTGTGGCTTTTTCTTAGAACACCCTGGACATGACAGATGATTCTTGGAAGTCAAAGCACTAAAGAGATCAGAAGTTATCTACCAGAATATATTTAATGGAAGGCCCGAAAGGTTTGGCAACTGGTTTTCTCCCACCGCCATTTTGAATATTCCCAAATGTCTGGACTGCTCGTTATCGCCATGCTTGTCTGTCTCTCATGTTCCTTCAGAACGGCGTTCTCGCTTATCCCTTTCTCTAACTCCCTCTATGATACGGCTGGCTCTCCCTTTTCTTGCAGCGCATGACGTTGGGTTGACGGACACAATCTCCCAGGACTCTGAGGACACGAGCGCGTCTGCCTGCAGTAAGGCGGAAATCGAACGTCTCAGACAGTGAGTACGAATGTCGGGGGAGGACAGAAATCAAAAGAAACAAGAAGCAAAAAGATAAGTTTGACATGTTCACCCCACAGGGCATGCGCGGGGAACAGATTAACTGCTCTGATACAGGAGATGTATCAGCAGAACCAAGCTGCCGAGTCAGCAACACACACACAAAGCCTGGAAATAAACCACCGGGAGGGTAATTCATACACCTCGACCTCTGCCAAGCTCTACAAGTCCAGAGCTAAACTATATGAACTTGGTCAGGGCAACAGAGGATCAGTCAGACTACAACTCCTATGATCCATCGACCAAGATCTACAGCCTCACCCCACCCCACAGATATAGAGTTTACCTTTAGGAATGGATATCAATTGATTTGCATTAAACAAATTGCTTGTAATAAGAGGACTTTTAGATCAAACTGAAGGCAGGATGGGGACTGGAACAAGCCCACTAGGCAGACATACGGGTAAGGCACCGAGTTAATGGCAAACCCCTACCATCTGGGTAAAGCCCCATACCCTGCATGCCACATAAAGAGTACAGGGTAATTAAGAGATTGTGGAGATACTGGTATCACGCCATGGTGCTTCCTCAACTCAGACCCCATTTACGCCTTAAACGTATCCTTTATCTATACGGGGGAGACTGTAAATCCGATTCATGACATCTGAAGGAAAGGCTATCTCAAAGAAACAAATTAGCGAGATCCGGTAGCAGAGCCGGGGCAATTACTTTTATATGCTGTGATAATCCGTGTATCTGTGCCACCGCTGTGCCTTTATTTTTTTTTTTCATATTATTTTGGATCCATTTAATGACCGAGACACACTGGGATATCCTCTGGTGTCTTCATCTCTTAACGATATTCTAGAAATCATTAAGGACGACGCTAATTAAACCCAAACAGCTTTGAGGCTCCTGCCTGCAGACGCTCATCGGGACAGATCTGCATTAAAATGTGCGGATGACACGCGGAAATCCCAGTACAATATCAGAGCAGCCGGCTCGGAGGCCACGCTTTCCTCTCTCCTACGGAACGCGCTTTCATTTCTGGGGACAATTACGGAGAAGCGAGAGAGGTTACCATGGCAACAGCAGGGCTTTGTTCCCTAACAAGAGGGGGTGACCTAGGGTCCTGCAACTGCCTCCGAAGCCAAGGCAGGGGATCCGGGGGGGGGGAAAGATGGTCTTCCCAACGCTCTGCCACTCATTCACCCTTTAAGTGCCAGAAAGAGCTGCAACTACTGCCGAAGTGATATAATCTTATGTATAACTGAGATCACATTGATATACATTAAAAAAAAAGATGAAAAATGAAATCCCGGCGGTATGTTCTATTTTGAATAAGACATTCACGTAGAAAAAAAAATGATTATATGGAAGATCAGCCCCGTCCGCTGAAATGGTTTGCAGGATGAGGGATCTTAATACGCACGGCTTGGAGGAAAGAAGGGAGGTGGGATAGAAACATTTAAATAGTTAAAGGGATTTAACAAAGTACCGACGTTTATATCAAAGGAGGAGAAATGTTAGAACAAGAGGCCATCATCTAAAAGTAGTAGGTCAGAGGCTTAGATGGAATATAAGGAAGTTTTACTATACAGAGAGAGTGGTAGATAAAGGGAACACCCTCCCAGCATAAGTGGTAGGGGCTAATACAGTGAGGGTATTAAACATGCGTGGGATAGACATACGGCTCCTAAAGACGAGACTAAGAACTGAATAAGGTTTGAACCTTTACACTAGGAAAAACAGGCAGGCTAGGCGGGCCGAAAGGCTCTTATGTGACATTAAATTCCATTTTTTATGTTTCTAAGTGCTTGTCCCCTTTCTTCTGCTTACTTCTCCGGCTTCAGTGAGCAAATGCTAAAGCTGTCACTTCTAGGTAGAATGCAAAGTAGAATTCTCATTAGGGAATAGTTCAGTTAAAAGGACTTTAAGGAAGCATTATTAAGTATGTTGAAATCAATGAATGTGCACATACATGCATCCCAAGACACGGGCAATCTTTCTCTATGCCCAGAATGCATGTATAAATACATTCATTCTCTCTAATTATAAAAGAAAATGCACCGGCGAAGTGTTGGGGGGGGGGGGCCTTTTATATGGCAGAGTTTTCGGGGAACAATATTGAAAACAAAGCCGCTGCCTGTCTCTATTCCTCAAGGTGTCGTTGCTTACGTTGAATGAGCTCTCTGCTCCGCTTGCCTGTCTTGGGCTGCCTGCAAATTATTTTCCTAAAATATATACGTTCTAAATAAAGAGTAACCCTAGACACAAGGGCAGCTTCCTGATGGCGAGATGTTGGGATAGCGATTCGGTAACAGTGGGGGGAAAAACACTGGTTCTATTAGCGAGAAATACAGATGTGAGCATCGCTCCCCTTTCTAAAATCCACATTTCTGACATCAGGTGCGAGAGAGTGCGAGAGAGTGCGAGAGAGTGCGAGAGAGTGCGAGAGAGCGCGAGAACTAGAGGATCAGAGCCTGGCTCCCCCTGAAGCTATGTGCAACCCTGTCCATGGTGCTGAAACACAGCAATCCCCATCTGGTATAAAACTCTGCTCTGTCCAAGGTGCTGAATCTTCCTTCATCGCTGCTTTACCTGCTGAGTTTAGACAGCGATCGTTATTATTTATCGTTTTATATAGCACCATCATACTCCGTAGCGCTGTACAATGGTTTGACAGGACACAACAAGTAGTATATAACATAAAAATTTGACCTACAGAAACCACATTATCCTTGTCCAAATTAGTGATATGTCCCAGCAGCGGGGCGCTCACTCACACCAGTGCTCTCCGTGGGGCTGAAACACGGCAACGCTCATACAAGATCTCATTTATTATTATTTATTGGTTTATATAGCGCCATCAGATTCCACAGCGCGGTACAAAAGGGTAGACAGGGCACGGTCATTTCCTGGCTTGGAGAATCTTCTTCAGGAGCTCCTTGCGCTGCAGTTTAGAGCGTTTGATGGCAATAGAAATAGGTTCTCCTCTCTGGAGCAGCTGGTCCGGTGACAGGAGATTGCGAGAATTATTTCAAATGAAGGCCTTGGAGATAAATAAGATTCTGATTTAAAAAAAAAGTGAATGCTTCCAATATTGTGATTATCTATGATAAACTCTAAGGCAACACGGGGTTCTCGGAGCGTGTCCAATGCTTTCCATGACAAAATGTTTCCCTAGCGAGTGTTGCTTCCAGTGATAATGAATCACATAAGTTCTCCCATCATCTAATCTCAGCCCGGATGGTATTCAGGATGCATCATGTAGCCCAGAAAATCTACCTTCTGTTGTTTTTGCTAATTTTTTTTTCCTCTTCCTCTCGGATCTCTGTTCTTACTAAACACACATTTTCTTTTTCATTCTGTCACCGCAGGTCTTCTCTGTCCTTTTTTTCCCCCCTGTTCACTTTGTTTCTCGGGTGCTTCTTTTTTCCTCCCCCTCTCTTCCCTATCGGCTCTATTTTTGTTTCCCACTTGCTTGGCATTATCAAGGTTAGATATGTTATTCTGCAGTCTTCGAGGAGCTAGGAATAACCTACCGCACCAGCTGATAACAGACAGGAAACCAGTCGATAATCAAAATTTTAACCCCCTGTGCTCCCAGTGGCCTTTATAAAAGTGCATGGCTTTTTTTTTGGTAACTCGATTTAAACCTCGCAGTGTTTTGTGTCACAAATGTGAACTTTAAAACGTGTTTTATTAAATCTGATGTCTTCTTTGAAGTACGGTGAACGCATTCGCATTTCTGTCTTTCAGGGACATTTATTTTGCAGGCTTCCTCCAGAGAAAAGGTTAGCTCGGGGGTGGCAGAAGCATCGTTGCAAATGCACTTTAAATAAATACTCGTAATAATGATTAGAGAATCCTCAATCCACTGGTTACATGCCTGGGGATACCAGGGCAGAAAAGGGAGGGCCCCTTTTCTGGGGGTGTGGCTTTGTAGGTGGTGGGCGGGGAGTGGGCATGCCGAACTCCACTACTGTCTCCAGAGAAAGAGAAAAGTGACCCGGAGACCCAGGGAAGCCGTGCTTCACCCAGAGACTCCGGGTCAAACGCTGATTAAGCGTAGGTTAAGTAGACGTAGGACAGGGGTGTCCAACCTGCGGCCCTCCAGCTGCTGCAGGACTACATGTCCCATACTCCTCAGCCAGCCCCTTAGCTGAAGGAGCATTATGGGAGATGTAGTCCTGCAGCAGCTGGAGGGCGGCAGGCTGGACACCCCTGACATAGGACATGGTGCCCTGTTTGTCATATTCCTATTGGGTCAAAAGCAGAACTTTCTTAAAGGAATAAAGTTCTTGAATCACACCTTAGGTCAAGAAGCCATAACCCCCGTGTGCTGATCTCAGGGTATATCTCTATTGAAGCACTCCTGCTATTTCTTCTTCACGCTCTCTAAATGGGTTTTTAAAAAGCTTTAATATTTTAACATCTTTTATAGTCCTGCGAATGGTGTCGGCTGTATTGCCTTTGGTTTGTTTTAGCACCAGGTCCTGTTTACTTTGAAGTTTAAAGGAAGTAATTTGTGAGAAAGGTTATTCCAACGCGCTCCGTCATGGGACAGGGAATGAATGAAAGAGTTATAAATAGCCGGCAAAGCTGGAGAGGTAGAGGGCAATAAGTCTTCATTTACAAGGCAGGGAGCGAGCGACTCAATAGATCAGCAGGGCAACTGCAGTTCACGGCTATTGCGGGACGGGGCATGAACATGCTGTGATCATAGATGAAATATGGCGTGACTAAAATAGTTATTTTACAAACTAGAGCTGACGAAAACTTAACCGATATTCTGTATGGGGTGGCGCATGGATGAGAAGGCATTTCTAAACCTAGAACTTGAGTTTACCCAGAGGAGTAATAAATGGGGAGATCAGTGGAGTGTCAGGTCTTACCGGGAACAGGATAAGTGCATACACCAGATTTTTGTTTTGAAGGTCATGTTATATAGGTCCCTCTGGCAGAGAGAAGCCATTGCTTGTAACTCTTATCTTTCCGCCTTGCAGGGTCTGTGTTGGACTGTTGGGAGAAGATGGGTTCTGGAAGGTCTACAACTATCTGAAACGAGTCTACTTCCAACAGGGCTCTGATACAGAGGACACTCGAGAAGAGACTCTCTGTGAACCGAAGGAGGTGCGCCTGTATCCACAGCATTGCTATAAAGTCCAACAACTCATCTTTTTTGAAGAAAGGATGGAAGAAGAGACTTTGGGATCTCAATCTGTATGGCTTTAGGGCTGAATTCCTTCATAAACCTGCAAAAGAAGGTCTTCATGATCCTTCACCACCAGGGATGGTGCCTCTGGACAGAGCCACCAGCTTCAAACACGTCAAGACAAAGCGGAGGAAGAGGAGATATAATTCGGACCCAACAATGTTCAAATACTGCTTCAGTAGAACATTCTTGCCTTTCAACTTTTGAAGCTTGAGTTTTATATGGTGGCTTCATTTGCATTTTGTGCCCCCCGTCATTCTCACGCCAAATGAGTTACCCTGGATATGAACACAAAATCTCATTTACGAGCTGGCTTTGTACCATCATCCTTCCATCTCCATCACCCTTCCATATCTTTATTCTGAAAAAGTGCCCGGTCATGTCATTTAATCCCAACACTGGAGGAGATCGGCATCGTCCACGCTGCCTTAAGCTTCAGATACTTCATCGTTTGCATCCAGAGATCTAAATTAAATCTCGCATTCTCTTCAGCGAGAGCATACAACAAAAGTAATAAAACAGCTAATTCGTTAATGCCGGCTGTATCTTTAGGTTTGCATCCGATAACCAACTTAATAATCCCAAAGAGTTTACAGATATACTTGACAGGAACCGCATCATTTACAATGGGGGGGGGGGTTAAAAAACCTCTAAGGCGAGGTTGCACAATGTAATACAAAGGGACACACATGATGTCATTTCATTATGATCTCTCTCGGCAGGAGTGGAGGGTTTGCTATAAATCTCTGATTTGCATCTGTCTGTATCTATAGGGGGTCCCCAAAAGAGCAGGGAATGTCATGAACAGAAAGAAGCGTCCATGTAGTCCACCATGGAAACCATTTAAAGGGGGTTCCTTTCCAGGATGATGATGTAATAATGCAATCATTTTGTTTTTGAACCTCTCGCGTGATGAAACACATTTATCATGACTGTGATATACATCGATCACAGCTCATTGAATCTTTCCCCCATATGTAACATCACATTGCTCTCTTAAAGCTACATTAATCCTTTTCGGAAAATACAGACTAAACGCATCAAAAAGAGATTTGTTACAATGTCTCTGCTCCTGCAGGGAAGATTCTTGCTGAGAGCGATCATAAAGGAATGATATATTTCTATATAACCCCTTGGTTTCCAGCCCCTGCCATGCTACCCCAATGGGGCAGGACTACGGTCGGACTCCTTTTCCTACCTGTCCGATTTCCAGCGTGATCCAGCAGCGTTGGGAGGGGTAATCCATTTCTATATGATCTAAAGAAATTATTATTTGTATTTATTTATTGTTATTGGGTGTAAGATGAAAAATGGGTGAATAATTCTTTCAACGGAGCCTGAATATCTAACCGATTACTATATAAAAGGTATATTATACGTCAAAGAGTTTTCACTGTGTTTATGTAGAAAAATAAGCACTATTTCGATATTAAAAGCACCTTATGCCAATGCCATGGGAGCGGCCGTATAAATGTCCTGTTTTCTTATAATTCTTCCCCATTAAGTTGAGAATCTGCTCTGTTCTATATGATTGATCAGTATGATCATGGCTGGTCCGTGTTGCAATAAGGACTCTGACCCACCAAGTCAATGAGCTGTAGATAAAATAGCCTGGGGGTCCTTGCACCCTGATACTACTCACGGTTATTGCCCCCCCCCACACGCTCACAACTTCTCTATTTACCCCAGGTGTCAACTCATCACATAGGCTTTACCTACTGACAATTACTGCCCCAGTTTAAGAGTCTTGTTAATCCTCATTGTTCACAGAAGAGGTATTAAAAGAAAGTACGCGTTAGAATGCGCATGCGGAAAAAAAATTGTATGTGTGCGAAGCCGACAGAGAAAAGGATGGAAGAGCTCACAACAATGGGAGACCAGAATTGGTTGGTGAGCCTTTTAATAAAGTGGAATGATGTGATTTCTGGAGCTGAGACATAAAGACGAACACTCCAACGACTGAGACCTGCCTTATCGCAGATGTAGGGGAGCCGAGCCATTGTATAGACTCATCCCAGCTTATAATAACTGGATATTTCCGACGGGTAAAAAAAACCTCAGCCTTGGGAAACCGATGACAACAATAACTTGGCTTAAAGCAAAAGAAATGGGTAAAACGGCAAAACCGATTCCAGCCTAGGAAATGATTTCCAAGCAGAAGCACCGCAACGGGAATTATTTGCTTATGAACCCAAAAACTGTTCAATTCCGCTAAAAAGTTCTAAAAGTGATCTTATCGCCATAGTTATGATATGTTACCGTTGATTACACCATTCCATGGTTGCTATGGTGATAAGACTGCTTTTTTACATTTTGCAACAAATGAAGCGGATTTCTTCAACAAATACTTAAATTAGAAAATAAAATTCTAAGTTGATGTCAGCGCAACCTCCCACAACCGATGACCTCACCATATGGCACATGGGCAACGTTAGGTCAATACTCAACAAATGCGAGCCAATATAGAGATATAAACCAAACCATCCACTACCGTCTTATCATTGCTGAAAGAACCCGTCTCCGTCCAATCTGAACTTTTCAGATGCATAATTTATACATTAGCAGCAACATTTTAGCTCGGTGGAAGTTAATGGCATTTTTAAGAGAAGTTCCATTTTTATTGGACAGTTTGGAGGCAGGTACCCAGGCTAAGCGTCAGGGTGGTCTTACCGAGTTGTGCAAAGGTGATTATCTCAAGTTTGTAGTAACTAGGGAGGTCTCTTTAAGTAGAAACATTTATACAAAACACAGGTCAGCAATTATTTTAAGATCTGCTTTATACGAGTCATGTGAGTCTTCCTTAAAACAGGAAATATTACTAGAAAACCACAAACAATTTGATGACATCATACAAAACGGCCAATGCTCTCCAGTAGAAAACAGCATATGCTGAGTGGTGGCAACCCTGTGATGTCAAAACAGAAAGAACACAAGGGGACATGCAGTCAGCAAACACAGGAATAGTAAATAAGACCCTCATATAGGAAACATAGTTACTCCACTACCTGCATAGCCTTCTGGACTCCCCGGTCCTGTATTAGTAGCTTCCACTGGAACTGGTTGTGTTTTTCAGAATCCTCCATCCGGACATAGGTTTGGTTTTCCAGGAGGCTCCACTTGGGTACAAGTCACGTTGACCACGTTGGCCTCCATTTATAATCCAGCCTCTACTTAGACACTGTTTGCCAACAGCCTCCAAATGGGATCCAACATGGAGTCCAAGGTGGAATCAACCCTTATTTTAAACAATCTGCCCTCGTATAGTATCCCACGGGTGAACTGCTGTCCCTTTACGTTTACTGTTACTCTGCTACCCAACAAATCATTCCAAATTATCGATAGATAGTTCACGGCACTGCGGGCTGCCATACGTCCCGATGATCTCCTCCGTGTGCAGGATACAATGATTCTACCCCCCAACCCACTGAACAATCTCCCCAGCAAGGAATTGCCCTGATAATGGACAGGTGAAGGTCATAAGTAACCCATTGCACTCTGACGTGAACGATTCGTTTTAACCCTGTCACTTCTCAACAATCCCAGGAATCGTTAAAGGAACTAACCTGCGGTTTATTATAAGTTAAAATATTGTTTACCAAGTCAGGAACAACGTAACACGGAATGGGAACTCGTCCGAGATCCCGGTTAAATAAAAGCAGCTACGTGTATGTATTGATTGTTTGGAAAGACACAAGACCTTCTATTTGCAACCAGAGAAGGGGTTACAATTCCCATAAGCCTCAACCAACTAAATGCTGATATCATACCTTACCTGCAATCAACAGATCGGGGTTAAAATGGGCATTAGCTGGATGAGGCATTTCTGCTTTCACATATGACATGTGTGACATCATTCACTGGCCCAGTTCTCCACTGGTTTTTCACCCTTCCTACCAGTAGGAGTACCAGCCATCTCTGTTCCCTGTAGCCCTTTAGTAATAGAAATACCTACCCCCAACTGCCTTAACACTCCGATACTTAATTTCCTTTAATCAACAACTCCCATCCTGCTTATCCACCATAACGCTAAACACGTAGTCTTCCCAGAGGAGGGATGAAGTTAATATTGCAAGAGTATTTTATATTACAAGGTACACATTCCGATGATTTGGGCAACCAAACCACCAACAGACACCTACACCATACCCACCACTGGTGGTCCACCAAAGAGGTCCTAGCAGGATGGAATAGACTACCCATTGGGGCTCTGTGTTGGTCTATAAGGCTAAAATGTGGGTTTGGTAGCCAACAGGTAGGCATCCCCCTGCTTACAAACAGTCACAAGGTGTCCGAGAACTTGAGGAACTTGCTGTCTGGAGGCATTCTAAACTCTCCCATTCCGACATTGCTCTGTGAGGCATTGTAATTATGTCTATTTGTTTTTAGCCACATCTTCCATGATTAAATTCTCAGCCATCAGTGGATTTTTAGTCTAAAGCAGCTGGAGTATGGAAGAGGTTAGCCATCACTGTAATAGAATGAGACAGGCGCATGAAAGCTCCTCCGATGGCGTGGTCTTCTCTGCTTGATACTTCTAGACCCAATCACTTGCCCGTCTCACAATGTAATACATTTAACTGCGTGCTCGGAGAAAATCGATAATCTTCAATATAAAGACTTGCGCTGGTGTCATAGACAATTTAATATACAGCGTAGATCATAAGATATTCTATCTCTGGCTTAAAGAAGCACAACGGGGCCAAGTCTGTACTCAACGAAGCAATATCAGCTTCACTAGAAGATCATTTTTGTTTAAGCTCTTTTACTTGTCAGGCTTATGGGGCTTATTGACCTGGGATGCCTCACTCATCTATCCTAAGCCATGTCTTTTCTTCCGCAGAGATATCTATTCACTAAGCGTAGAGTTCTGTAGATCGAGTGTGGGTCGAGTCAGCGGCCCGTGGGTTTGCGCAAGGCCTATTTACCATTTGGGACCAGAGTTTGCCTAATTTTGTAGATGATACGGCGCATGTTGGCATGCGACTGGCATACCGTATAGACGCGTTCCTAATGTTTGAAATTTCCCATTAATACAGACGTCGACATACAATTTTGGGTTTGGTTCCAAGCTCACTTGACAAGGAATTTTGAAGAGATAATATTTCTTTATATTACTTTATTTTAGATTTTTTTTTCTCCTAGACAAAAATACAAGAAGCATGCAGATCTCACAGAAGCCCCAACATATACTATAGCGGCGGTGCATAACTTGGCCTTATACTCACTACACAACAGGAGGGTGCGATTGAAGACTCGTGATCTGTACATGCATTAGACGACAGGACGGTACCAGCGCCAGCGACATCTGCCTCGTCCATGAACCGCTTGGGTACCCGTGGGATATTAACAAATCCAAGGGGATACAAAGAATAAGGATAGATTTCTGTTTAAAACAATGGGCGGTCCCTAATCCCATTGAAAACAATGCATTTTGAGCCCGTGGATGTACGGGCTTTGTCCTTAAGGGGTTAAAAACGAGGGCCACATTTCTCTGGGTGTCCAATTTGTTCGATTGGTGCAAACGTATAGAATTTTGCACCAATCTTTGCACATTGTCCTCTCTGCGTTCACTACCTAAACTGTATACAGTAAATACACAGCTCTGCTAGGTGCCTTATTGCCCCTTGATTCCCTTACAGATACAAATGTCTCTAATGCCCCATATGTGAGTGGCAGGCGTTAATGTTAATCGGTAGCAGTGAGGGTGGCCCTGAGTGGCTTCCCATTCCCACACGGCGTGGAACACGTATAATTTGGAGACATTTGCAGGTAATAGGCAAGTGACGTAATAATATGTCAAACTTGGAAATGTTTTGGTTGAAAAGAAGTTAAACGCATCCTGAGATACTATTTTTATTATTCAAACACTTCACGTGGCCTCTAAGGCTTGTTGTGTGCCCACCAGGCGAAGGTATCCAAACCTAGAAGGAGTAGTAGTTACGTGGGCTTACATTCTACCACGGGCTACAGAATAATCTCAGGTGTGCTTTTTAAATAAGATATCTGCAGAACCTGAAACATTTTGTTTCTTTCATTCATTAAGTGGGGTATTAAACCATCAGAAGCCACCTTGGCCTGCATTTTACAAGACACTGGTAGGTAGGAGAAGTAAGATCTGTGCCGGTGGATGAATAGGTCTCCAAACTATAACACCAGCCTTGCAGCACCCCGGGGACCCCTACTCCCAGGGGCCATAAGTGGAAAGGAAGGAACCAGCAGGAGCCGAGATCCCAAAACATTTAGATTAAGAGCGCCCCGGCCATTGATAGGTGGTCCTGGCGAGGGGATGACATGTAGATTTACTATCACAAAGGGCTCAGGCTGGCAGAAAGAAAATAGCTTCTAAGCTAGGCAAGATTATTTCCTTAGCTGCCGGAGACATATTATGGAGAAGCTATTTTTCAGATGCGTTGCCACCACCAAACCCTGACGGAGTCCTGAAAAGTCTCATGCATCCATAGACCCGCTAGGTCTTCATGCTCCATTTCCATGGGTCGCATGTAGGTGACAGTAATGGAAGTTACATAGAAAGCGTCAGTGTCCTGGTGGCCTTGTAAATTTAGTCTGGTAGACCTGTTGGTTTACATTCTGACTCCCAGAAACCGTTCCAACCAAAATAAGCAGGGTGCCAGCAGGCCGATAACCGCAAACGCAAGGCCAACAGTGTACTCGACTTCAGGTGCATGCTTCATATTCACCACAAGGCAATGTTGTGTTCATTGTAAGGCGTCTTCCATGCTGACCCATCAGTCCTCGAGGTGACAGGGCTCTGGGGTATAATTATTATCTGCGATACGCAAGTCCGGACTGGCCTTCAGAAGCTGACATGTCCAGCATGAGATGGTGTAGGACATTGATTGCTGAGGATGGTGAGCTGAATATATTCTGTTCTCCGACAGCATGGGTGGAAGAGTCAATGAGGCGTATAGGAGGCGGCTGCGGGACTCATTGGGGGGAATTGAGGGCAGAGTCTGGGGAATCCTCTTTCGGACATCGAGGAGGAAAAGCTTTGTAGCTATAATATTCCACCACCTGTTTGGGGACCTCAGCAAGGACACACTTAGCTAAGGCAGCAGGAGAAGCCTGGGACACAAAAGAATGAGAAACATGAGAAAAAAAGGATACAAATACATATTTACCTGATACCTGAACTCATATTATTATTACAGATAAGATACACATGCATTGTGTGTCTTCAAACTTACATTCTTGAATTCCCTGAAAGGAACAAACTGTACAATATCACGGAGCACAGGCTCGCCTTTGGGTGCCCGGAGGACCCCATCATCTCCATCCAGAATTTGCATGTCTGTAAAATCGGCATTGCCAACACCAACAATGATGATGGACATGGGAAGGTAGGACGCCCGCACTATAGCTTCCCGCGTATCAGCCATGTCTGTGACCACGCCATCCGTGAGAATCAGGAGAATATAATATTTCTGGAATTAAACAGGACAGTTGGAAGCAAGTGAGATGCCTACAAAAGGTCTAGTCATAAAGGTCCACATTATTTATTGGTATAAAGGACTAATTATCACGATTTTAGCATAGCCGTGGTAGCATGGTGTGGTAACCTACTGAAGCCTCTTTGGTCCTTTCTTCCTCAGCTGCTAGTCGTGCCACCTTTGAAATTATAGGTGCCACGTTTGTGGGTCCGTACAGTTGAATCTTGGGTAGGCAGTTTTGGTAAGAATCCACTATTCCTTGAATACCTAAAACAAAGACAATAGCAAAGCTTATACAATTATTATTATAATTATTAATATTATTAATTAAGTATAAGCTTCATCTTTCTCTCCTCTTCCCTATTTTACTGGCCAAACTGCAAAAGCTGTGATTCACTTGTCGCAAACGTTCACTTTCATGGTTATGTCAATCAACTTCCCATAGTCCCACGGTCTCTCTTACCTTCACATTCATCATCATCGGGATTGAAGTTAATCGCAAAATCATGAGAAACCTAAAACCAAAAAATAAATGATTGAAATCAACAACTCCCAATGTCTCCTTTTGCCTTTTCAATTTAACCCAAACCCTCAAGATGGAACTTTGGAGACCTAGTGACTCGAAGAACCCCATTGTAGCTCAAAATCTTTGCACGCTTTGTAAACATGTAAATATTTGTGTTACGTCACAGCAGGTTGTGTCTGAAGCCCAGATGACCTTCAGGTCCGGTCTGATGTTCAGTTGGTCCCTGGTTGTATAAGAGGGTTCACATTTTTCACCAGTTTCCATTAAGATCACTTGGGCATCCAATGTGTCCAAAGCCTACTTGGTCTTTATAAGGTTTGGTTGGTTCCTCAGTCTGTCCTCAGTCTGCTTAGTCCTTGAGTCTGGATAATATCCAATTTGTGTCTCAATCGGTCTGGGGTCTTCTTGGCTCCTTGCTCTGGCCAAAGTCCAACTTTATGAAGTTATGAGACCCAACAGGATGCCACGCATTAAGAAGACCACTTTATTAGCGGCTCTGCTGTGGCCTCCATAAGTAGATAACCACACGAACGCACAAATTACACAAGCCGCCTTTGTGATGTATGAGTCTGCACACAGCAGGCTTTTCATGCGGAGACGCTGATTCCCTCAGATAGTTACAGAGAGTTAAAGACAAAGAGAATGACAAACAGCTTGTAAGCCGCCAGGAGCTAATGTCAAAGATTTACAGGCATAGTCAGAAGACATCCGAGGTCACGATGTGACGCTGATATATCACATGCAGGAGCGCAGCGACAGAATGGGAGCATTACAGAGACTGAATCTGCAGGGAAAGGCTGAACGAAAAAATAGAAGGAGGAAAGAATATAGAGAGAGAGATGCCCCTAATGGGCCAGGGGCACAATAAAGTATCCAAGAAGAAGGCTGGTGTTGTATGCATGAAGAACGCCCCTGGGGTATCCATTTTAGTGATATGTGCCACCATGAGAGGTCACACCAACGAGACCAGGCTAGAGGATCCATGTACCCCCTACACGCTTCACATTCATCCCAATGAAACGTACACTAAGTGCCGTCTCTTCCCACCACATTCCGAGCATCGCGGGCCCTAAGTGCCGTAATTACCTGTCATTTACATCTCATTAGAGGAGGCATTCTTTAGCGGTGAATGATATCAGAGGCTGGGTGTCATTCACTCATGTGGAATAATATCCGCTTCTTCCATCTCAAAATCTTTACCCGATTGTAACGGATGGGGAACCAATATCCAAATATTTTATTACTCTGGAAACCACAAGCTTCGTATCGATTGCAAGATCGCTCTCTGTTGTCACAGAACAATGAGATTTTCTCTAAATTCCAATAGATAATGATAGAGCATCAATAAATTCTTCAATTCTAGCTGTTTTAGCCACCTGTCAACAAACAATGCCGTTTTTACGCAGCATATCAATAAGATACAGATGCTTCCAGTGCTCCTGATTTGTATCACGTCATAAAAGATACAATTTCAACAAAAGACTGTATTTTAATTCTTTCCCGGAAAAACACATTGTAACGGCGAAAGTTTCCTTTGCAAACATTTATTCTAATTTGGGTTTAAAGTGAACCCAGACAGACTATATAGAGGATATCTTCATCATAAGATAGAGAGCTGGTGCCTCTAATAGATCTTGTATATAATATTCTTTTCTGATAAAGCAAATTAATTCCTCTAAATCAAATATATATTTTTTTGTATATTATTATGTTCCCTTTAAGTCTGATGCATTTCGCTTCCGGAGACAAGCTACTGGATCAAGGACAGACAATGTCCGTACTAGAATGGCACGCGGAGTATTCCATTCAAGAATAACACTTGAAAAATATTATTATTATTATTATAAATAAATAAAATATTATTATTAAAAGAAATAAAATATTATTATTTATTATAGACATTGAAAAATATTATTTATTGTTACCCTTTCATTTATCACACCCGGCGACGTGATTCAAACACTATTATTTAGAGGATTTGGAATTTGACTTGTGGGAAATTATTTTTATTAATAATAATAATAAATATTATCTTTTATTTATTAAGCGTCAATAAATTGCGAAGCACTGTACAATTTAAACATACATTAAGACATACAGGTACATCAGGGGTCTACAACCCGGCCTGTAAGCCGCCATCCAGCCTTATACACTTATACTATGTTGCTGGCAGGAAGGGTGGGCTTTTGAGGGTCGCGCTCGTGAGCTTACAATCTAATCAGTACATTATTGTTTGAGGGAGAAGGAACTTTGACATGGCTTCTCACTACCACATAGGTTCATTAGAGATGAAATGGAGAAATCGGAGAAGAGAAAGCTATAGATCCAAAGAAAAAGACTCAAGGACAGTGAAGGGATAATTGACATATATTCTGTGTTTTGGCCCCTGGGAGGAAGAATTTATTTGAGCGACAAAACATCATTTAAAGGGAAGTTCCAGCTGAAATCTAAATGATATAACAGTTTAAACCATGCAGTGTGTTGGCTGTATGATGGTCTGGATGTGTCAAGATAACGAATTCTGCCTAAAGCTGTACTTTTTGATGACATCACAATTTGTTTAGCGAGCCAAGCTGTCGGTGACAGAGGAATTATGTCAGATTCTGTGTGCGCCTGTCACTGTCCTTAACAGTCTCTGTCTGTTTCTATATATTTCCATACCAATGCCTGTTCCAGCTAGGGGAGAGCTGGCATGGTTTGGGTGAGGGGGGGGGAAACACCCAGTGTCCAGTACTGCCCAACTTAAATACACTAAACGTGGACTGCATAGATTAAAACTGCTCTATGTAGGGGACAAATGCTCCAGTCTTTCACTATATATGATTCAAGTGCACCAGTCTTGCATTATATATGACTCAAATGCACCAGTCTTGCACTATGTATGGCTCAAATGTCCCAGTCTTGCACTATATCTGACTCAAATGCTCCAGTTTTGCATTATGTATGGTTCAAATGCTACAGTTGTGCACTATATGTGACTCAAATGCCCCAGCCTTGTACTATGCATGTCTCAGATGTTCCAATCTTGCACTATGTATAGCTCAAATGCTCCAGTCTTGCACTAGGTATGGCTCAAATGCACCAGTCTTGCACTATGTATGCCTCAATGTCTCTTATTGACTGAGCACGCCGAGGGCATTCAATGCTACTATGTTGCCGTTGGAATGAATGTCTACTTGTTCCACAGCGTCTGAACGTCCAAGCTGACAGAGCCTTTCATAATGCATCACTTATTACATCTCCTGCCGCCAGCCCGATATTATAATCAGCAATAAAACACAACAGGTCTAGAGGAGAAACGCCTGCCCAGGGCTCCGAAGTTTCCAGTATGGAAAACACATCATTTTAACCACTTAATTTAATCATCAAGAAATTACATTGCTTGTGTTTGATCATTGGAGGCAGATTAACAATAAAGCGTCAGAGGCTATTGATCAGTTACTATGGTAACGCACTTCATAAGGTTGAACATGCTCCCTTATGATCACAAGCCATCTCTAGAAAACACAATGCCCCCTCCTTACTTCATACTACAAAATACCCTCAGTCATCATCATCATCACTGCAAAGGCAAAGCTGAGGGCATGCAAAGTTCTACATTTTGGGCAATCGCCATGGTAACCAGTGGAATTATAGGGTACAATGTTCTACCAGGATGCTCCAGATACAGTATAGATCTAGTCTGGCCAAAATAAGGTTTTGTCTCCCTTGATTATCTGCCCAACCAAAGGCACCACCGGCCCGTGATTCCATCTCTCTAATCCATATAATGCAGAATTCTATTGTTTCCATATAATGCGGCAGGCGCTGTGGGAACAGAATCATTCACTGACAGAACAAAAAATAAGTACTGAAAATGTAAGCTGAAAGAAACCGAGGATAAAAGCAACGCCGTGGAAAAGTGACACGTTGGACATCTGCTAATTTCACCGGGAAGCTGAAGGGTTCGTGCAAAAGTTGTAGGTGGCTTTTTGAAATGAAATGGAAGACAATCACGGCTGCGGTAATTATCCAAACTTAATTGATGTAATTAATTAACCTAACGTACTAAGATTCCACTTGAAAGCACAATTATGTTTTGACAATAATGAATTATAATGCTTATTCCAATTATTTCCCAGACTCTGATATCTGGGTATGTATCCACGCCAATGGCTTTGTATTAATGAGTTGCCCCCGCGTCCTCAAATCCCCATCTTCCTGGAGTGAGAGTCCTAAGTAACTGCCCCTTCGTTACACTAACGTCTACCCTTCAGGAGGCTGTTAGAGGGGCTTTGAGTACCAAACCAGATTCTACTGACAATGATGCCATAAGAGGTATTCTGTAAACCTTTAATCTCCTCTCAGATTTTTAAGATTAGATTAAATTAGATAAATTAGATAAAAGTGGCTACTATTACTAATACCGTATTAATAATTACAATTACTACTACTATTCGTATTACAATTAATATAACTATTACTATAACTATTACTATTACTATAACTATTACTATCACTAATACTATAACTATTACAATCACTATTACTATAACTATTACAATCACTATTGCTATCACTAATACAATCACTATTACTATCACTAATACTATTACTATTATCACTATTACTATCACTCGTATTATCACTAATACTATTACTATTACTATAACTATTACAATCACTCTTATTATCACTAATACTATTACTATAACTATTACAATCACTCTTACTATCACTATTACTATAACTATTACAGTTACAATTACTACAACTATTACAATCACTATTACTATCACTAATACTATTACGATTACTATTACAATAACTATTATGATTACTATTACTGTTACACTTACAGCCTTAAAATACCCAAAGGAGGTCTGCTGTTACCCCTTCTGTTATTTAATTGATGTCTATTGCACACAAGCTTCTCTTGCTTAAACCATCATTCATGAGCGATATCTCCCTCTGAGAATGTCCCTTCTTTGGTTGCCCTTCTCCAACGTAGTAAAGCCCTTACACACATGTTCTAAGCCAGCTCTTCCCATACCGTATCCTCCCGGTCTGCCAGCTCCAGGGTCTTGGGGCAAATTGCATAGTCCCCAAACACGTAAAGAGATATATTTTTCAGATAACATATCCACTCCTGTGGTTTCTGATCTCTTTTTCAGACCCTTTGATCCAACCTTCAATGTAATTTTTGCTGTTTGCCTTCCAGTTTCTCAAACCGCTCAATTTCTAGAACATATTCTTCTTTTTTTAACTCCCTGTGAAATAGTCGACCATTGCCTAGCTGCTGAACACATCACATACTTCTACACCTATATTTAAAGATCTCTCTCTGTGAGTTACTATCTTCCATCTATATCTGTTAAAAGACACTCATGTGGATATTCATTTCTGGGAACATCAAAGCTTTTTCTCCAAAAAAGTATTAAATGTGGGGTTTGCAGAGTCAGCACTTCTTAGCGATAGGAAACGCATGGAAATTGCATTGATTAAAGAAAAGTCTTTGTGCATTATTTAAAGTTTTATAAGTTAATGAAACATGGAGAGATCAGGCGGATACAGAGAGAAGATGCCGAACTCTAATTATAAATGGTCATTACTGAATATGCTCTGAAAAACAAATCCAAAAGCTCTTATAGGAAGGGAAGGGGTAGAAACATAAGACATGTGGACCATAATACAGGGGATATGTTGCAATGGGGTGGTAGGGTGAATACTAAGATGCAATGAACTCAATTCCAGCATTGACATTTTCCGAGTAATAATGGTGGTGGGTACGTCTAAATCATTTGGAAAAGGTCTTATCACCATAGCAGCCAGTAAGGTTGTGTTGAGAACACCTTCAGAGTTTTGCACCAGAATACCTCTTAATACATAACTCTTTGGTGTTTGGCCTTTTATATGTCTCCAACATCTCAAATAAAAAAGATGCACAATAAGAGGTACTTTGACCATTGAGAGATGGGGGGGTATCGGTATAGCTGCAAACTTGAGCACCAACGGCAGAAGATAGACCGCCAAATGCATTGCCCTGCAATTAGTCTTATTCACAAGCCACACGCAACCACAGTCTTCAGCTACATGAATCCAGTCTATTGTCCCCAGAACCAGTGCTGTGTATTACAGAGATACCCGCAGATACATAGAATGCCTTATTCTTACCTCGTACTTTGGTGGTATCCGTGCACCAAATCCCAGGGCGGAGAATCTCTTATCACTAGACAAAAGGACAAAAGGAGTTCAGCAGACATATACAATTGTATCTTCTACCCAAGACTAACCAAGTCTCCACACTATAGAATCAATCACAAGCACAAACAAGAGTGACCACTATCACCCCTCATCCCCATTCCCATACAGACAGCAGTTTCCACGCAAAATCCAGAATGCATTGCTCCTTTAATTAACACACTGAAATTCACTCACTGGAATGATAAAGATTTCACGTACTTATAATAACATATGTATACTATTCAGACACACAAAGTATGTAGTATGTTGCTACACACAGGCACATCTGTACTGCCCATCACATAATACACTGCGCTTGGACATGAAGGAGCGGTTGCTTTACACCTGTCATAGTCTTGGCAGATCTCCCCCACGGCTACTAACGCCTTCAGATATTCATTGGGCTGGTATGGGTTAATGTAGTGTAGAGAACAGCTATTTCGGGGATCTCCGTTAGAGGCTGTGAAGTCTATGGCCACCTAGAGAGAAAATAGACAGCCCCAGTGTCATGAAGAAAATCAGAGGAGAGACAAAAAGTTATGCAAAAGTTTTGATTTTGGTGCAAAGTTTGGAAAGTGGTCTTATCGTCATAGCAACCAACGGAATGTTCCTGCTGACTCAATAATTCCACAGCAATAATAATAATAATAGTAATAATAATAATAGCAGTTTTCACCAGAATCACTTTTTAGGCATAACCCCCAATGTGTCCGTATATGTGCTGTTGGTGGCATACAGGAGATCTGCACATGGTAGAGACAGACGAGAGGGGCAGGCAGGTGTCATAGTAAGTGTGTGGAAAATATGGGGACTCACTGTGAAGTGGATCTGGCAGCCGCCCATAATGTAGTCAAGGAAGGAATAAACTCGGTGGATCTGTAGTTCCGAAAACAAAAAGAGAAATTGGTACAGAGTCTGGAATTTACCATTTCATCTGAAAATTGCTCACCCAATTATTCGGATCACCTGTCTGGCAAAAACAAGGTTTTGGGTCCTAAGACCTGGTTGCTTCCTGACAGTTCATATTGTAGGGTGCAGTTTACCAGATGGACCTTGGGGTCCCTTTCTAACATGTAGGCATCCCACCAAAGATCAATAGCATGGCTGTCCAACAATTGACTTTTTTGTGAGCTTTTGATGGGTTTGAGCTCCCATAAACCCTTAGGATATTCACCTGCGGCTGAGGTTTATAAGAGTTGGGGGACATAGTTGGACAGCTCACATGGTGTGATCCTGCTGACCAGGATTTTGGAATCCTGCCTAAAAGCTTAAAGGTTCTAAGTTATTAGGAAGGGACTTGGTGGCTTTTTACTTTTACCTTCAGGTCTGTGAGTATTACGACTCCAGAGTTCTTGTAATTCCTCTTTTTTATTTTGTACTTGGGGTTGACACAATCCCATTGCACCTGTGGGGTGAATCAAACAGTCAATCACACCCTCCGAAGACAACGCAGAGCTGTGCCGAGCGCCAACACGTGTTTCAACCATGTAACAATGCAAATTGGTGGTGTGCGGCTAAAGCCCTCGAGCAAGCTGTCTTCTTTTATGATCATCCTCATCATCCATCACTTTTGGTGTTGCTTAGTCTAAACCCCCCTGCCACAATTATACGTGTGCTGTGACTGACGGTTGTGCAGCTCTGTGGTATATGTCGGTGCTATACTTAAGCTAACAATCACCCTACCTTGTTTCCACCAATTCCTTTCTGCATCTCTTCAAAGGTTGCATAAAACTCTCCGATAAAGTCATGCTTCCCACGGGAGTCATAATCCCAAACTAAGCACTGGAGACAAAGAGACATGATGTGATATTAAAGACACACGTCCAGGTAAAAGGTGGGATAGCTGGGGTAGAATGGGGTAGAATGGTGTAAAAGGCACAGGGCATGTGAGCTGAACCCGCAGCTAGTATTCTGACGACGTATATCCTGAGCTTGGGAATTCTAGGATGTTTTTCCTACCCGGAGCTTTCTCTTTTCTTCACAGCAGCAGAGAGAACTCAGAGAAACCTTGAAGGACTCCCACACTGGATTTAGATTGTTCTTGACAACCTGATGAAGAAGGAAATCAATACATATATCACAGGGACCTTTATCGCACCCATACAACGGCTCCTGAAGCTGACAAGCCCCTCTCAAACTCAACATCTTCTCATCTTACACTCATCTCTCACTTGAAGCTCCATCTCAAGTCCCATGACAGACCCACAGCGCCCCTTCACTGACGTCAGCACAGACTCTCGTTTAAGACACTCAAAGAGCTTCTCACCTCCGTTCTGTAAACCAGCTGCTCGCTTTGATCGTCATTAATGCGGTAGATTTCCAGGAATGGATCTGATTTGCTGAAGAGATCCTAACAAAAGGACAAGGAGGGTTAATGGATCCCGTTTAAAAGGACACTTTGAGTCATGGTACCAGGGGCGACTTGATATGTCGGTGGCAAAAAA
>VKOC01015109.1:0-36411 GCA_009364415.1 Spea multiplicata | reverse complement strand
GATACACCACTCCATCCTTCCCAGACATGCCACCCTGCCCTCCCCACATATGCTACTCCGCTCTACCCCCAGATATGCCACTGTGGCCCCAGATATGCCTTATACACCCTGATACACCACTCCGTCCTCCCCAGACATGCCACACTGCCCTCCCCACATATGCCTTATACCCCCAGATATGTCACTTCACTGCCCCCAGGATTTAGATTCCCCTTAGTTTGCCCCCCTTTATCTCTAACTGCACCTTAAGTTAACTTTATTAAATTAATTAAATTAACCCTCAGTTCTCATCATTAAATTAACCCTAAACACCCCATTAACCATAACTACCCTTAAATTAACTCTAAATACCCCATCAAAACAACTACCCTAAATTAACCCTAAACTCCCCATTAACCACAACTGGCTCAAATTAACCCCAAACACCCCATTAACCACAGCTGCTCCTAAATTAACCCCAAACACCCCATTAACCATAGCTGGCCCTAAATTAACCCTAAACACCCCATTAACCATAGCTGATTAACCCTAAAAACCCCATGCCCCTAAACAAACCATTTACCATAACTGCCCCTAAATTAACCCCCCACCTCCCCTAACTTTCAGTAGCCCAAATATTAATATATATATATACTTACAGTTAGATGAGTGTCACAGCCATGTGGTTCTGGCCTGGAGAAGGAAGGGGCGGGGCCAGTTGTCACAGTGATTACAGGGAGGGGGAGTAAGTAGGAGCTGCTGCTGTGAGACGGTGAGTCAGTGAAACGGATTATATAATGAGGGGGATTTTTCAGAGCGTTTGCTCTGAAAAAACCCTCATTTTATAATCGATAATAATCGATTCAACTAATCGATAATGAAATTAGTTGGCAACGAATTTCATTATCGATTATTATCGATTTTATCGATTAGTTGTTGCAGCCCTAACCAAAACGAAGACTACTTTATTTTAGACACACAGGGCTGGATATATATGCAGAAAAACACATTAACATAAAACAAGATATTGGGATACAAACCGCCCCCTTAATCTGCCTCCCAGAGACAACAGGGGCAGTAAAGAGATTAACGGTACAATAGGGTCCCAACCTCCACTATCTATTACCGGCCAAAACCAGTTCCAGGGATGGCCGTGGTAAATGTCTGTAGTGGTGGAACTGGTGGGGGGGGACTGACTTATACAACATTAAAGTAAAACAATGGCGGTCACTCCCTGGTTGCAGATACCGGCTGTCTGCCAGAGATAATACCCTCAGCAAGTGATGGGATAATATACTTCTGGGGGTAGCCACAGAAGTCTTTACAAAGTCAGGGCCCATAGTCAATAGGGAGGAGGCCGGCTGTCAGGCCTCTCCAGTGGTCCCAGTGATGGAGGGTTTCGTCACAAGCAGTATCAAAGGTATAAAGTACACTCATAAATACAGTATAGTGTTCTCTAAAATCTGCAGCATTACGTAAAAACAGTTAAACATGTTTTTCAGCTTGTTGTTACAGGTTGTTCAGCTGTGTGCGAGAGCAGAGCTAGACTCCTCACGCCATAAGAAACGTCCACATTGCTGTACACAATAGCCAATCTACTTCCAAAGTGCAATGACCATATATCCAATGAACACACCAAGCCACACTGTAACTTTAGCAAGGGCTAGAGGTGTAAGCTCCAGCAATCACTCTTCTGCTCTTGTTGAGCTATGTAGATGGTGGTCTTGTGTCAACTAGCCATAAAACATTTTAGATTTTAGCCCATATAGCAATCAGCATTTCTGAAGGCAGAGTGGCATTGAGGGGGTTAAACAGGATTTCATAGAGCATCTGCCTACAGAAATGCCTTACGCCCCATTTAACACCCCCCCCCCCAAAAAAAAAAAACTTACCGGTGCTTGTCCGGGCAGCGATTCGCGTAGGGAACTCCCGCTGCAGCCGGAAGGAGGTTAGGGGGGGAGACAGGAGGATCCAGGTCCCCTGCAGCGTTGCGGGGGATCTGGATCTTAGTCTCATAGGCAGACCTATATGAGGTCTGATTATAAGACGACACCGATTATAAGATATTTTTCAGAGCATTTGCTTTTAAAAAAACCTTGTCTTATAATCGAGCAAATATGGTAAGTTTATCCAATTTTTTATTCCCTTCTTAAATACACATTTACATTATTTACTCCAACTGTGTAGGAATACAAAGGAAATGGTATATGATCTTGAGCAATCCTTTGTTTTATGGAGTGAAGTAGCCATTATTGCCTTAAAGTGCTTTTTATTAAAATCTCAAGATTTTTCTTTTAAAACATAGGTCTCTGTAATGTGTTTCTCTAACATCACTCTTCATTTACTCACTTTACCACCAGTTTAATTATTATTAAAGAAATATATTTACAAATATGTCTATTTAAAAATAATAAACAATATATGGCTCTATTTCTAGCCAATGGGAATTTTTTTTAAATTACTTTCCTGACCTCATTATACTTTATCACCACTTACAAGTTTCTCTTGCAACAAAAAAATATAATTAAATATAAAATTGGAAACTATTTTACAAAAATATACATTATAAAATATATTCATCCAGCTTAGGACAAACCAACCTCCCCCTGCAGGAGAAACACACTGATGTATAATCGTAGCCTTTTCTCTTGTAAGTACTCTAGTCTAGATATTCAAAATGTCAGGAACATTTTAGGTTGCAGTCAGGTGAAGTACATGTTGTTACCCTGATTGCATTGCATGTAATTCATAGAAATGCCACCCAGAAATCCATCAACAATAAATATAATAAGCATTAACCACTGTCACGCAAAATAAAACAGTAGTCAACTGTCAACTGGAAAATATATATACATATATAAATACACACACTAATGTTCAAAAGTTTGGGGTCACTTAGCTGTTTTTAAGGAAAACAAGGTGATCTCTAGCTCTAACATAATTACAAAAGCCTTTTCTAATGATCAATTAGCCTCATACCATTGAAACACAGGAGTGATGGGCGTGATAAAGGGCCTCTGTACGCCTAAGAAGCTATTTTCTTGAAAATCAGCCATTTCCAGCTACAATAGTCATTTACAACAATTATGTCTGCACTGATTTGATTTCTGTCAAAAACAAGGAGAGTTCCTTGGAAAGTAACCCCAAACTGAAGGGTAGTATATGTATGTATGTGTATGTGTATCATCTCATCTATGGAGGACCCATTTTTTTACGATGATATCTAGAGAAATGTAGTTTTTGCTCGCTGTGCAATTATCTTCTGGCTGTCATTGTAGGTATCCAGAACTGGCATCTGTTTGCAAGGACTCTAGCACTTTAATTCTGTATCCTGGCGCTGAAGCTTGTAATTTGGAAGAAATGTCCCTGGCAGATGTTCAGCACCCATGCTCCCTTATTATCATAGATGGAACCTGGAGTCAAGCCAAGGACATATTTTACAAAAATTCTCTTTTTCGACTTCCAAAACAGGTACATTTAAGCCACACTAAAATTACATCAAAGCTATTCTTTAATTTGAAATGTCTTTATAATGCATTTTTAAAGTGAAAGAATCCACAAACCTAAGTGAGTAATAAAGTGATGGTTCATGAAATTTCTGCATCTCTATAGCTTTAGAAACATCCTTTATAAACGTATTATCTGGTTATTGCAGAGGGGATCACTGACTCACATAGTTATACCTATGATATATCTCATATGACACATGGTAAAAATAGAAGAACGTTGACATTCATGTGTTGTTTGTTGTTTTCTATTCCTTGCTTATATAGATTTGCCACATAATGATAAACCTTAAGGGATATATCATTGTAGAAATTAAGAATAAAAACTATTGACTCAAAAACCATATCCATATATGTAATGTACTGGCACCAGTTATCCTTAGAATCCCACAGTACATATCATTCAGTCTTGTAGTTTGGGGACTTTCTTTTTTTAATTTGAAACAAGCAAGATTTTGTTGACTCTACTGTGACACTAAACTGATTTTGTCCGAGCATAGCTATATATTTTGTTATGATACTGGAATTCCAGAATTCAGTATTTTCTCTCATATTCTGCATTATAACATGCTGTTCTTCTTATGTATGTGAGCTCTTGTTATTTTAAGATAATTGCATCTATTTATCCTAAAACACAGTAATTTAGCATTTACTTTTTATAGTAAAGTGAAAGAGTCACATCATAACACAACAGCTTTTATCTGAGTCATGTTGTCACATCAATGTACTGAAAAGAACACATTGGCAATATGTAGTTTTCTCCGAACTTTTGTGCAGTCTACTGATTTTGCGATCAGTGATATTCTTAGTTTAAAGTGACTAGGCAAGGCAATTTTATTGTTGATGACATTGCTATTGGGTGTACTATAGAGGAGAAAATCATTCAATGACAAGCCCGGTTTATAGTCGCTCACATATTACACAGAAAAAAAAAAAACATTAATTTGCAAGAATTATACTGCGTTTTCGCTGGTTGCTATAGACTGTATCAGAAGATGAGCAGTGACTTTCATGTGAATCAACCCCCTTTCCCAGTTGGTTCTGTATACTATGTAAACCTGTGAAATGATGTTTAGTTTAAAAATGATAAATATGTATGTACGTACGTACAGTACTGTTCAAAAGTTTGGCAAGTGTTAAAAATGTTGACAAGACTGAGCACAGCAACAAAACGCAAGATAGTTATACTGCATCAGCAAGGTCTCTTCCCAGGCAGAAATTTCAAGGCAGACAGGGGTTTCCAGGTGTTCTTTCCAAGGTCTTTTGAACAAGCACAAAGAAATGAACAATGTTGAGGACCTTAGACACAGCATTCGACCAAGGAAACTTAGTGCAACAGATGAAAGACACATCATGCTTACTTCCCTTCACAATCAGAAGATGTCCAGCAGTGCCATGAGCTCTGTGTTGGCTGAAAACAGTGGAACCCTGGTACACCCACTTACAGTCTAGAGACGTAAAAAGTGATTTTCATGGAAAACTTGCAGCCAAAAAGCCGTACCTCCAATGCAAGGCCAACTGATTCAACTATTCACAAAAACACAAGAATGGCAGGAAAGGGTGAATTATGGTAGAAGGGTTCAATTTCTGCAAATGAAGTTGGGGATTTGGTTAGGATAAGGTGTCTCGGTGCTGAGAAGTACAGGCAGATACTTCTGCATCATGCAATATCATCAGAGAGGCACGTCATTGGTCGTTAAGTAACTGGTTTTACATGATGGCACATTATTGGTCGTTAAGGGAGTTAAATCAAACAAAGTAAACAATAACACTGATTAAAGAACAAAAAGCACAAGCTATGTGTACTTTTAATAAATCTATTTCGAATGGGTTTTTTTCCATGTTATCAAATATACTTTAAGTAAAATAGGATTTTCTGTTGAGTTTCATGTAGAAATGAAGAGAACATGGGCTGAAGGCACAAGAACATGACAGAGAAAACCTTGAAGTATCGTGTTTAGACTTAGATGTGGCCAAACCAGCAGTAGGTTGGAATGAGTTTACCTAGTCATTCCTCACAGCCTCCAACCAGACACAAGCAGGAGCCTCTTCCATAAAGGTCTGTATGCCAGCTTGTGAACCAGCATACAGACCAAACTGGCTTCTCCTCTGCAAAAGAGGTTCCTGACGGTGTCTGAGTGGAAGCCGAGATGAATGACTGGCCAGGGGGTGGTCACGTCTTGTCTGTAAGCCAATCTGGTTCTAAAATGGCTCTGGCTTATATTCTTTTCCTTACTGCCAAATTAAACCAGCCACCTTTTGCTAGCTTGTCTAATCATATTTATGGATACTGAATTAGGTTTCTTTGTTTGGAAACACACACTATGGCTAAATGAACACACTAATCAAAACCTAGAACTTTCCCATTGAAGAAATGGGTTAATAATTGATGTAACCAGGAAATACTGCATTTACCGTATTTGCCCGATTATAGGCCGCACCCCCGCCACTTTGTCTTTAAAGTGGGGGTGCGGCCTATAATCGGGATTTAGCGCAGGGGTGAGCAATTCATATCGCCCGACACCTGGCACATGCAGCTCCGGTATTTCTTTTTTTCTTTTTTCATTTAGCCCGCTGCAGTGCTGCAGGGGACCTGGATCCTCCTCTCTGACAGCTGGTGGACTTCTGCATGATGCAAACAACCCCTGCTGCTGCCGGCCCGTTACCTGACCTTCTGGTGCTCCACCATAGAAGCCCCATCGGAAGTACCGGCCAGCAGCAGCAGAGGTTGCGCGCATCGGGACCTGTATCCTCCTCTCTGGCAGCCTGTGAACATCTGTGCAATGGGCGCACCCTATAATCGAGCCAATACGGTATATTCATTGTGCCTGGTGAGACAATAGTGACCTTAACCCCTTCGTGACAAAGGCTGATTTTACTGTTTGTTCCCCTGGTGACAATGGCCTTTTTAACATTTCTGCGCTGCTCGCGTTTAGCTGTAATTTTCTTCTTTCCCGTTTACTGAACCCACACACATTAGATATTGTTTTTTTCAGGACAAGAAGGGCTTTCTTTAGATGACATTGTTTTGATTGTATCATATTATTTACTATTAAAAAAATTATATGGTGAAAAATTTAAAAAAAATGACTGTTTCTAACTTTTAGTTGAAAAATCTTTTACTCATCTATAAAAGGTAATGAAAAAACCTGCTAAATAGATTCTACTATTTGTCCTGAGTTTAGAAATACCCAATGTTTTTATGTTTTTTTGCTTTTTTCTACCCATTATGGGGCAATAAGTACAGGTAGCGTTTTGCTATTTCAAAGCCATTTTCTCCAAATCTGGTAATTCTTCCCCCATGTGCCATTTCGGGTATCTTTGAACCCGGCCAATGCAATTTACCCCATCGAGTCATATATTTTTGAAAACTAGACAGCCCAGGGTATTCCAAATGCTAGTATTTTAACTCTTTCCATGCACCATATCTACCACCAGTGTTTGTCAAACTTTGTGGTAGTCATTTTTTTGCATTTGGTTTTCCACACACATTTTACTTCAGGTATGAATTAAAAAGTTCTCGTATATGTCACTATCACAAAACACCCCAATATGTGTTCAGCAACATCTCCTGAGTACAGCGATACCTCACATGAATGATTTTGCCTGGCTGTTTGGGGGCAAAAGGGCCACATTTGGGGCATGCGCATTTTTCAATGTTGAACTTTGGCATTTGGGGATCCACTGCCCATGCCCTATTTGGTACATCTTTGAGCCGGGCCATTTCAGTGTGCCCAATAAACCCATATATTTTTGAAAACTAGACATCCCAGGGTATTTCAAATGCTAGTATTTTAACTCTTTCCATGCACCATATCTACCACCAGTCTTTGTCAAACTTTGTGGTAGTCATTTTTTTGCATTTGGTTTTCCACACACATTTTACTTCAGGTATGAATTAAAAAGTTCTGGTATATGTCACTATCATAAAACACCCCAATATGTGTTCAGCAACATCTCCTGAGTACAGCGATACCTCACATGAATGATTTTGCCTGGCTGTTTGGGGGCAAAAGGGCCACATTTGGGGCATGCGCATTTTTCAATGTTGAACTTTGGCATTTGGGGATCCACTGCCCATGCCCTATTTGGTACATCTTTGAGCCGGGCCATTTCAGTGTGCCCAATAAACCCATATATTTTTGAAAACTAGACACCCCAGGGTATTTCAAATGCTAGTATTTTAACTCTTTCCATGCACCATATGTACCACCAGTCTTTGTCAAACTTTGTGGTAGTCATTTTTTTGCATTTGGTTTTCCACACACATTTTACTTCAGGTATGAATTAAAAAGTTCTCGTATATGTCACTATCACAAAACACCCCAATATGTGTTCAGCAACATCTCCTGAGTACAGCGATACCTCACATGAATGATTTTGCCTGGCTGTTTGGGGGCAAAAGGGCCACATTTGGGGCATGCGCATTTTTCAATGTTGAACTTTGGCATTTGGGGATCCACTGCCCATGCCCTATTTGGTACATCTTTGAGCCGGGCCATTTCAGTGTGCCCTATAAAACCATATGTTTTTCAAAACTAGACACCACAGGGTATTTTAAATGCTGGTATTTTAACTCTTTGCATGCACACATTTTACCACCAGCATTTTTTCAAAGTTTGCAGTAGTATTTTTGTGTGTGTATTTTTCCCACACACACCTACTTTATGTATGAATTTACAGCTCCTGGTATATGCCGCTGTCACAAGACACCCCATAATGTGTTCAGCAACATCTCCTGAGTGCAGTGATACCCCACATGCATGGGTGTGTCATTTTTTGGGGGAACTAAAAGGCCACATTTGGTACGTGTGCATTTTTATAATTGGAAATTAGATGTGTGGCCATCCTTCCCCCGTGTTAATTGGGACGTTGTTGAATCTGGCCAATTCAATTTACCCCATCAAATCATACATTTTTTAAAAGTAGACACCCCACGGGCATTTAATATGCCAGTATTTTAACTCTTTCCATGCGAGAATTGTTTTAAGCTAATATGCTAATTTTAGGACTTGCTCACAAAAATATATTTTTTATATATATATTTTATTTTTTTTGCCTTTTTTTATTTTTTTTTTAACATTTTTTTTTCAACTTGGAGGTTCCCCTGATAGTGACATCAGTGGGAAATGATTTTTACATTTTACTGTTTTTTTTACTATTTTTTTCTAATTATTATTAATTTTATTTTATTTTTTAATTTATTTTTACTAATCACACTGTGATTAGAAAGCTGGGCTCCATTGACTTGCATGGTGAATGCAGTACCTGTATTCAACCTGCAAGTGGAGCCAGAGTTCTCTAGATGGTCTGGAGACCATCTAGCGAACTTTTGTTAAATTTTACTTGCTGGTTCCTGTTATGTGCGGCGGCCATCTTACTTGATGGCGAAGATCAACGGCAGCTGCGGCTGTGACCGCTCTCCGGAGCGGTCACAGCCCATCAAAAGGTTAGTGTTTGGTGTCGCTGGATGCCTCCTGATGGAGGCATTCTAGCGACACCATTTAAGTTTAGGAGGCGATCGTTGATCGCCTCCTAAACGCTTTTAAAACGGGCGTCCGCCGCCATACATAGTATGGCGGATGTTGACGCCCCGTGGAGGGGCCAGAGATGGCCCCTTCGTGCCGATCGCGGCGTTGCTGAATGCCTCGAGGTCGAGGCATTCAGCAACGCTTTTTGGGTGCAGAAAGCGATAGTAGATCGCTTTCTGCACCCGTTTAAAGACGTGCCGGTCCTGGCACGTCAATTGTCGTAAAGCACATGCTTTTACGTGTCGTGCCAGGACCGGCAATTGTCGTTAAGGGGTTAAACAACATTTTGCTACTCAAGCGAAAGAAGGCTACCAGGTTGTAGCATTAACTGAAGTTATTTACAACTTTATCCAGTCCAGTGTTTCAGAGAAGACCAGATGAGTGTAAATATTGATGTGCGTGTGAGGACACAAGCTGAAGATCACTATGTGCAATACCAAGCGTTGTCTGGACACCTTTGAAATGAACTGGAAAGCAGAATGCGTGTCAGATTCCCACAGAAACACTTGAAAATCTTCTTCCCAGAAGAGTGGAAGATGTTATAGCTGCAAACAGGGTCAACTCAATATTAATGCCCATGATTTTGGAAGGAGATGTCCAATATGCTCATATAGTTGATTTACACATGGTTTTGATCATATAGTGAGTGTGTAAGTATATCTCATTTTCATATTTACTGAATCACGTCTGTGTTTTTTCCCCGATATTTCTGTGCAACTAAAATCTCAAAGCACTTCTATTTTTTATTTCCTATGTGACTTAGTATATTTTTAACTACTTTGCGGAGATAACTTTCTGTGGTTGGCGTTTGAGGACTAAAGTTATTAATGTGTGATTACGCAATTTGAAAAACTGTGAAAATGAAGGTCACTCAGTGATGAGAGATGCTTGCAGACAAAGTTCTGATAATTTAATAGTGCGTGTATAGTACATGTACTGATAAACAATTTCATGTGGGGAATTCACAGGGGATAAGAAGTGCTAAGAACAAAATCTGTTGCCCGCAGACACCTAAAATGTTTGTATTTCTGAGCTACCACTTACTGGAACCAGATCATAAATGATACAGATATCATATATATAAATTCAGACACAGTAATAATTAATATTTAAAAAAGTATTGTTGCATATATTTTAGAAGATGGACCGTTTTAAATGACTGTTTTGTTTTTTTTTGGAAGATCTCCTAGTATTGTAAGTACACATGGCCTGCAAGATCCTGTTATAACTTCAGCTAGAGTATAGAAGCCATCAGGCGCATAACTAAAAAATCACAGCTGGTCTGTGCCTTCTTTCCCCCTTGCCCCCCACCTCCAACATACACTCTGGCAAACATATGTAAACACACACAAAATACATACACTTACTCATACTGACTAACACACACATTCCCTCTCACACCACTCAGGGTAACGAACACTCCATCTCATCATCTTTACACACCCATACACACTTACACATCCATGGTGTCACACACACACTTACACATCCATGCTCACACACGCAAACTTAAACATCTATGCTCACACACACACTCTTACACATCCATGTCCGCTCGCACATACACATCTACGCTCACACATACACATCCACGCTCACACACATCCATAAATATCCATGCTTACATACATTTATGCATGCACATTCATGCTCACATACATACATACATATATATATATATATATATATATATATATATATATACTGTATACATACATAAATACCGTCCCAGCCTCAGTTTCACTGTGGGGTCACCTGACGTAATCTGGCCCCGATATGTTCCTGTCTTCCCGTGCCGGAAGGTCTTCAGCCTCTAGACTGTCCTTGAGAGAGTAGTCTCTCAGCAGGCTGTGGATAAGCCTGTGGCAGTCACGGACTGTGACCTGCTCCCTCCTCAACACCAGGCGATTCCTGGCAAACCATAGAGCACATGAGGCGCCAAGCATCGGCAATGGCGCTCTTGGTGTGTGTTCCTGGAAAAAGGCCGTAAAGTACAGAGTGGTAAGACAGGTACTTTCTCTCGACAGATCTTGAGATCCAGCTCCAGGGCTCTGAACAAAGCCTTTGCAAACGGGCACTGCCAGAACAAGTGAAGGGAAGTCTCCTCCTCCACAATGCACTGTGGGCTGTGTCTATATCTGCACAGCCCCCTGGCATGCATAAATGTCCTTAGGGGGAGCCCTCCCTGAATGGCCATCCATGCAATTTCTTTATGCCTGTTGGTTAGCCTGCTCGATGCCACGTTAGCGCAAACAGTCTTGGCTGTGGCATCAGGGAGCCCTGGGATGTTCTCCATAGTGTCTTTGGCTCTGACGAGATTGTGGATCACACGGGGTGACCACAGGTCTGGTTAACTCCCTCAAGTTGGTGTTCCCTTACAAATTTGCCCACGTCTGAGTAGAACCAGGGCATAGTCCAATTGTAAGGGATGGAGCTGTCCCACTTTTCCCACTTGAGCTGCCTCCACAGGGGAAGTAGGAAGAAGAAGCGAGACATGGAGTTTCCAGCAGAGCCTTTCACTACGTCTCTGAGAGTCCTGCGCACGCAGTTGCACACAAAAAAGGCACTCAGCATGGTAGGGATGTCAGGCACGCCTTTGCCTCCCTTGCCGGGTTCCTTGTACATCACTGCGCACTTTACTCTGTCCATTTGGGAGCCCCAGATGAAGTGGAAAACTGCTCGGTTGATGGCTCGGTGAATGGTGACCAGCAAAGGCCAGGCCTGAGCCACGTACTGCAGCACGGGAAGAATCGCGTTGCGCAGCACAAGCAATTTCCCTTCGATGGTAAGGTCTCTGTGGCTCCACAGCCCAAATTTCTGCTTTAATTTATTGAGTCTCTCCTCCCAGCTTTTCAGGGCTGCACCATCTCTGCCGAACCAGACTCCCAGGATTTTGACGGGAAACGGGATTGGCTCAGCAGTCAGGTCCCACTGCCCGAAGAGCATGGTCTCCGACTTCCTGCAGTTGACCTTTGCGTCTGAAGCTTGGCTGAAGTTCTCGCACCTCTGGACAAGCGCTCTTAACATGTTGAGAATGTTGGGATTTTCAAATAATTCCTTGAACAGGAATCCATGATGTCTGAATGCTAACCTGTGATTTTTTTCTGTCTTTGTGAGACATGCTTCTGGGATAGTGAATCAAATAATCATAAGCATAAGATTACCATTTAGTAGCTGAATTAGTCATTAATTGATACTATGAAGCAAAATTAACCTCTTAAGGGCCAAGATTGATTTCTTGTTTTTACTGTGTCTCAGTTCAACCATAATGCCCCTGTTTCTCAGTTAGTGCATCCGCACAAATTATATATAGTTTTTTTTTTTCGGCACAGCTTTTTCTTTTTTTTTTTTAATAATCATATTCAAAAATGTAAGTCATTATTTTGTATGATTATAATAAAAAAAGTCAAAAAGAAATGTTTCTGTGAGAAATGTTTCAGTTGTACATATGTAGAACACAGCTAGAACCAATGGGGAAAAATACCCCAAATATATTCATTAACTTGCCATGATTTGACAACCACCCTGTAATGCCCACTGTGTCATCTGTTTTGGTTGTTGTAGGACAACTATTACAAGGTGCGCATTCTTTTTTTCAAACTCCAGTTTGTAAAAACATAGCATGGTGGGATCCCCATTGAAACCATATGAAAGAAGACACCCCGGGTATTTTACTAGGGCCCTTTTGACACTTTTTAATTTAATTTTTTTCCTGTGCTCTGTACAGCAAAGAGTTCCCAAGTTGGGTTCTCTACAGCAGTGGAATCATACATAGTGCCTTCCGCTGTGTGTAGCCGTGCGACAACTTTGTCATAGGGTTGCAGCATACACACTGACTGATCGCACATGTGTTACACTGAGTTACTAGAACTTCATGTCGTAGATGTGTTTTTTTGTGATATATCCCTGACGTCCTTAGTTGCAAAGTAGTTAATATTTTTGCAGTGCAGTACAATCTGCAAATAGGATGTATGAAGTTGTGCAGCACATAACAAATTGGACTTACACAAACAAAAGGTAAGGAGGGCCCTGTGCATTGTACTTTTTTGTTATTTTATTCTTTCATTCCACTGTACATACTGGTAATTATACTCTGGTTTAACATGTAACTATTACAGTGCCCAGGATTTAAGCAGCAATGATAAAAACGACTTGAGTTGAGAATGCCGGTGACTGAGTATCTTCTATTATGCGTTATCATGATTTATTAATATTGTTTTTTTAATCCTACTGTTGATCTTTTTTAAAAAGCTGCTTTGCATTACACTTTATCCAAGAAAAGAAATCATTTGCATCCCATCCATACTTTAACTTTTTCAGAAACTGCTTTGGATACTTAGGTGCCATTATCCCTACTCGAGCATGTCCTTCTGTAAATGAAATGTAAGATCAGAAAAGCTGCCGAGAGGGTTTATTAATTCTGCTTTCATAAGAAGGAGTTCTGGTTTTACGTGCGAGCCCACAAATGAAATGGCACATAATTTCAAGATTGCCTTGAGATGTGATTACTTTCTATCGGTGTTATGTTTCGGGGCATATTATCTCTTGTGATATATATTGTATAGTTATTATTTAAGCTCAGGAAGAGGGATAGGATTGTGATATACTGATGTTAGTGTATGCTACTTTTTCACTTGATTGCTGTTAACACATTTTCTTGCTAAGGGGACAGTAGAATCTGAAAGGTTCAGAGTTTGAGTTTGGCATCTGCTTATTTTCAGACTTGTTATAATTGTATGTATTCATTACTCAGATGGTATTTAGGCCTCATTTATAATCCAGCTGGATTGGGGGCATCAAGACTACGGGATGGTGCAAGCAGAAAACATTATGTTTACCCTGGCAAAACCACAATTATTTGGAAAGATCATCTACCTCTTGTACAGGTCACCCACAAAATGGCAAGTTAAGTGGGTGAGCTGATGTCATAGAGTGGGCACAGAAGCATGTTCCAGCTGAAGTGAAATACTGATTCTGGCACAGGAAGACAACGTTACAAATAACAAGACAAAAAAATAGTATTAGTCAACAATACATGCTATCAAATGTCAGATTACATTTACTATTTCAAATCACTGCACAAAGCAATAAACGTGAGGAAAGTACGATGCCATTCTAAATATATTTATACTTACCGACTTGGACAAGCTCTGGGACATAGGTGGGTGTGCAAATAGGGGAGAAAACATATTATTATGTCATTTGGCAGAATCAGAGCACTAAGTGTGGGCACTTTATGCAGAGTCCCACTAAATGGGAACACCTAACGGCTAGGACACAGGGCCGTTTATTAGGACTGTTGGCAGCTATTTAAACTAACATAGGAGAAAAGTAAATATAGTATGGTACTTTCTTTCAGTAAGTACATAGGTTCCATTAACTTAAAAATGTGGAGGAAATAACATTTTATACGCTAATGCTGCCTGCACATAGCCTACGTTAAATAAATGCTATTTGGTAAATACATAATGTCACCTCTCCGGGTCCTGTTGCCGCCGGGAGGAGGACCAACCACAGTTCTCGACTGCAGTCCTCTGCCGGGTGGCGTTCGTTCCCCGGATCGTCATCCTAGGAAGGGGAGAGCCAGCTCAGGGAACAGCATTTCCCGGAGCTTACGTTCTTACCTGTCCTCTGGTCGTCGGGCAGCCTCACAGGCCCGCTGCGTGTTGCTGGGGAATTGATGGACGGCCAGGGGGGGGGTGTGTTTTTGCCCTCTCCGTTATTGAACCGGCTTCCCTGACTTCGCTCCTCTGTTAACCCCGTTTGCGCTGGGTTTCCTGCTCAGCCTGGGATTCACCTTGCTGCTATTGCTCAGTGCCTATCTCCAGCTGGCGGGAGGTATTTCAGTGTTGGGATCATCTAAGTCCTGGACTACTGTTGCCGGGGGCTCCTCTCCCAGCAGCAGCTTGGGCAGAAGAACTTCTGTGGTGAGAACCTCCCTAAGGGACCAGCATAACAGCGACGCATAACATGACATACAAAACATGTTTGGGCTATATGTATTGAGAGGTTTATTGTAATTTGTGACCAAACTGGACTGGTTAAGTCACATAAAGCTGTTCAGGAGTATGTGTCAGCATGTTATAGACTGGATTGGCCAGCTATTGTGAGTGCCATGTTTTTGCATATATTAAACAGGACTGACCAGTGGACATTGAACTGTTTTAAGAAGAGTATACGTCTGCATATAAGAGGTCTGGCCCGTTAAGGATTTCATTTCCTTTTAGTAATCTAAAAATTGAGTTTGGATATGTAGGGTTTGCATATATTCACATAGTGCACCTATTTTATTTTCAGTCATTTATTCCCTTTGCTTTTTATATGCGTGTTTACATTCATATTCAAGGAGCAGCGTTTGGAACTGAATTACGGTCTCGTTCTTATAGAGGAATAATATCTCCGAATCTGACACTCATCTTTTAATGAAATGACTTATGTTTTTCTAGGTTCACAGGATATAAATAAACAGCGAACATTTACTTTCTTGCTTTAGACTCAATGCGGAGTTATACAAAAACTTAGAGCACAGCAATGTTTTGATAGGATTGCCTATATATTAATGGATGCAATTTCCAAAACGCTCAACCGTTTGCAAAAGTTACTGCATGCAATACAAGGTGTTTATGCATTTGAGGACAATTTAGGGCTACTTTCTCTAATAATTTCAAGGCTTTCAATAGTCAGAGGGATTATGGCCCTGTAAAATATGGAAACTTATGTTAACGACCAAAAAAAAACCTATATATTTTTCCAAAATATGATCTTTGATTTGTACAGAGTATCTTTAAATCTTTATGTATATTTTATTTAGGTGGTTTGTCATTTCAGTACAGTGTAGTCTGTCATTAAGGAGTGGGTGATGCACACCAGCTAAACTATAGCTGCCAAGAGTCCAGTAAACTGCCTTACGCAAAGACTGTAGGTTGTTCTGGCAGATGTCCTTACCTTCAGGGAGGCTGGCAGCTGTGAATGTTACATGCTCTGCATGTAAAATGGAAAAACTGAACATACCAGGGACAGAACTATTTGTGTTGTCTTGCTACCACCCATGTAACATTGGTGGGACTTTGCATGGTATGCATTAGACTTGTGCATTCGTATTTGGCGAACATGAAAACGAACACGAGGGGTGCGTTTTCACTGTTCAACCCTGGTCCCTCCTCCCTGGTCCCTTCCACATCTAGCCTACCCTTATCTACGCAGCATTGCAGGGGTTAGCGGAAGCGGAAATCCTTAGGTTCGCCGTCAGATGTTAAAGGTCCGTGCAAGCAACTCTATTGGTCACCAGTGGTCTCCCCGGTTGAGTTTCTGCGCCAGGATTTTAAAAGTTGGTACAAGCATTTGTAAGGTCAGGCACTGATGTTGGATGAGAAGGTCTGGCTCACAATCTCTGTTCCATGGGGTTGAGATCAGGGCTCTGTGTGGGCCAGTCAAGTTCTACCACACCAAACCTATCCAAGCATGTCCTTATGGACCTTGCTGTTGGTGTAATGGTCAGGTGTCTCAATACCTTTGTCCATATATTGTACCTGTATGTGCTGGGTAAGGGCCCAATAGGAAAATTTATGGTGAAAAGCGTGTTTTGCTGTATTTGTAGCAAGAGTCTTATACGGTGGCAGAGCATGTATGCCTACAGTGCCACAGAGGCTTCCAACACATTCTCTGAAACTATGACATAATCACCAAGCAGTGTTTTAATGTGAAATGCTGGTTGAATTACAGAATTGTGGTTAAAGAAATAGCCTTGCATTTACCTGTATCCAAAGTGAATGCTTCATTGATGCATAGTTATCATTGACACGTAGGGTTGGAGGTGGATGATTAGATTTTCAGAATCAGATAGAAGCTTAAGCCATGTGTAGTGTGCAAGGTGTATTGATTTACTCTTTATTAAGAGGTCTCTCACATAAGTCAAGGTGAAGACAATGAGCCAGGAATTTTGTACAGCAGCTAACCATATAACTAAAAGCTTTCGCTTGCTCCAGAATCATAAGGTGTTCATTCATGCAGGAACCATTTGGTGGATGTTGAGGGGAGGACTGGAGTGCATAGTTCAGTTATATTCCATATGACGTCACCTTCTTAGCTTGCCTTTGGTGTGTATATTTTTAAACAATCTAAGTCTTTCACTGCAAGGTGAAGATTCTTATTTTTTGTACTGTATATTTTTAGTCTGTTAATATGACCAACAAATTAGCCTCTTTTAATCTGAATTGCTAAATCACTATGGTACAAGGGGAGAAAATCTTTTCTCGTTCAGGAAAAAGCAATAAAATAAATAGTTCCTGTTTGATCTCTCGTTCATCTTTCTGTTGGAAGTGTAAACTGTATTCATGTTAATTCTGTGTTTGAGGGGCGAAAGCAATTCCAATGTGCCATTTTAGCAAATAGCATTGCTTACAGCTAATCTCACAGAAGATTATAGGTTCTCAAGATGCACATTGCACTGATCACTGACTTCATCCCATATTCAGCTTTGTAGGTAATGTGTTCCTTGCTGAATTTAAGCCTTTAGAACTATGCTGCTATTTTTATTTTCCTTCTATCTTCTGGATGCGCTCATTAAGAATAAACTGAATGCATTTAAATAACAAAATGCCAGTCTTTTTATATGCCTGGCATATGTGGCCAGATAGAGAATCACAGTGGGATGAAGTTACCTAGAATATCTTTATATAATGGTATTCAAATAACTTAAAGGTTAAATCCCATGTGTTGGAAATTGGATATATTTTGGGGAAATAAGGGGTTTCCGGGTGCCGACACACCTTCATCTAGGGGTAAATTGTTTAAAGCTACGTTGCACAAATAGTGGGAAAATTATTTGATTAAAGAAAATGGAGGGTTTAGAAAAATGAAGCCTATGAAAGGCTTACACGCAGAGGGCTATGTTGGGAATGAAAAGAAATGTGACTGAAATGACACCAGACTGTAATAAATTACTGGGGGGAGTGTTACAGGAGACCCCCCTTCCTTCTCGCTGCCGCTGCAACCGCCGCAGAGAAGGGGGAGACCCCCTCCACGACACAACAGCTCCAGCAGTGCCAATGTGGAGAAGAGGGAGACTCCACTCCAGGACCGCCTTAGCCACAACTGCTGCAGTCACAGCCTTCGCGTAGGAGAGGAAGAACCTCCTTCTTGCAGCAGATTGGTCCTGTAATGGGAGCTTCGATACTCGTGCGGAAATACAGGACATAATACTGGAAGGTTACACCATACTCAAGATGTCCGCAGATCCTGACATGCATGCGGAAGTGATGTCTTGGCACCAAGTGTAAATCCACGCCCCTTTCTTCTGGCTCATATTTAATTTTCCAGTTTCAAGACTAATTGCCTTCTGATGGTCACCTATGTTCATAGTGCTAGTCCTCAGTGCGCGTTACCTCCGGTTGTCTTTTCTGTTTGACCTCGGCTTGCTCCTCGACTACGGTGACTCTCTGGTTTCCTGACCTTGGCGTGTTATCATTGATTCTGATTCCTGGTATTGCCTTGGCTTGTTGACTACGTTTTCGCTAACCTTGTGTTCTGCCTGACTCCGGTGTCTCCAACCTTGGAGAGTGAGTCACACAATTCTTATAGTGATAATGATACAGTAACAAAAAAGACTACTATTTGTTATGCAACATTTTTTTTGTCTCTCAACTGACAACTTTTTTCTTACAAATGTTTTCACTTGTTTACAACTGTTCGACGGACTATTTGTTCTGTAAACATCAAACTACTTTTACAGATATATTGGACGTCTATTTCCCAATCTCCGTAAGGTTGTAAATACTGTTCTATAATGTTTGTTTAGCTGCACTAAATGCAATGCTTTATATAGCAATGTAGCTTAGCAATGAAGATAAGTTGTTTTTTATCTCATTTCTCTTCAATAAACTTCCTTTATTTGCAGCCCTAGATGCTGCCATTGTTCTCAGTCAGGTGATATTTTGGATGGCTAAACAAGTCTTGCTTGTCCAATTAGATAATTTCCTCTATAGACTTTTATTAGTCAATTTGTACTAAGACAACATAACTAAAGCACATAAAATGACCAGCATTCAACTAGCTGAAAACATATTAGAGCTGTTTAAGAAATTGCACAATACATGTAATGAGGTTATTTACCATATTTGCTCAATTATAAGATGACCCTGATTATAAGCCGACCCCCCACAATTTGAATATTAATTTAGAAAAAAGAAAAAGCCTGAATATAAGACTACACTATAAGAAAAAGGTTTTGCTAGTAAATATTAAATCACATGTAAACTATTTTTTCAGATTTAATAATAAACTATGATTGAGAAAAATGCATTTTTTGTTTTTATTTCCTTTTAGTTGCCAACCTCTCCCCCAGTTATGTACATCTGCCCCATGACTTGCTACTCTGCCCCAGATATGCCTTATACCCCCCTATATGGCACTCTCCCTCACTGATATGCCACTCTGCCCCACAGATATGCCTTATACCCCCCATATGCCACTTTGCCCCCTCATATGCCTTATACCCCCCTATATGCCACTCTGCCTCTCATATGCCTTATACCCCCCTATATGCCTCTCTTCCCCCCTCCTATGCCTTATACCACCTCATATGCCTTATTTACCCCCCCCGACTTACTGATGCATCCCTTGACTTGTCCTCTGTGCTCTAGACTCCCTGGTGTCAAGTGGAGGCAGCCGATCGACGTCTGTGTGATGCCTGCAGACAACCTCCGCTGCTACCTGGGACTTCCGCTGGGGCTTCTAAAACTGAGCATCGGAAGATCACTTCACGCTGGTGCTCCGTCACAGAAGCCCCGGCAAAGTGTCGGGTTGCAGCGGAAGTTATCTGCGCGCATAGTGGAGAGAGGAGGATCCAGGTCTCTTGCAGTGCTGCGAGGGATACTCCTCTCCGGCAGCTGGGGACGTCTGCACGATGCGTGTTGACAACCTCAGCTGCTGCCGGCCGGTATTTCCACTGGGGCTTTTATGATGGAGCACCAGAAGGTCATGTGACGTCGGCGCGCCGTCATAGAAGCCCCGGCAGAAGTGTCGGCAGCAGCGGAGGTTGAGGAGCCAGGTTCCCTGCAGCGCTGCGGGGGATCTGGATCTAAGTCTTATAGTCAGACCTCTATTTGAGGTCTGATTATAAGACAAGGGGTATTTTTCAGAACATTTGCTCTGAAAAAACCTTGTCTTATAATTGAGCAAATATGGTAATTGTTACTTCATAGAATACTCATCAGAAATTTCTGATTTAACAAAATATCTCACTGATGATCAGTTCATTTCACCGTTATACCATACTTATATCATTTATAAAAAGTATTATTCGATAATTTTCTTGCAATGTTTTATGTCAGAAATGTTTTTTTGGTGATATATCAATGTATCAATTCACATGCATCTCTAGAAATACTAAAACAAGATTTTACTATTGCTGTGTGTTTATAAAGAAATTAAACAAGTGTGTATATTAAGTTGATCAGCATTTTATGAAATATTTATATTTTAACATACCATTAAGTAGTGTAGAATTGTGTTTTTACATGTGCTACCTCGCATACTGCTCTTTAAATAACGCTTGTAATATTCAAATAAGCATACACATGTGGATTGAAATTATGAGCTTAGATCTGCTCAGCAAACCTACTTTGCTATGAAGCAAAGCAGTGTTTAGTATCACATAGTAACGCTCTGGTGCCTTCAACTAAAAAGCAGATGTTTCTATCTTGGTCCGTAAGGGCTTTAATGCTTAAAGAGAGACTTCTCACGTTAACATTTGTTTAAACAATTAAGGTTGTGCATGAAATGTGTTTTTGGGTATACATCAATACATTGTGGGACAAAATGAAACTCGAGTAACTATATAGTGCCCGTGGCACGCCAGTGTTATGGTGGAGGGACGGTGCCAGACACATACCTGCTCACCCATCTTTGTGGCAGTGCTCTTTTGCAAAGTTTCACATCATCACATACAACAATTGATTTTATCTCCATTGGGGAGATTAGAGGATCTTTTTTTTCCAACATGTTGCCCACTACCTGCAAGTTGAGGCTGTCTCGCAAAAAGTGGGATCTTTGGAGGTATGGTTGCTATCAGCCTGAAAGTGGTCCAATAATTCTGATCAGTTATATGATCAAATTGTAATAGCTTATGTTATGTGCAGTTTTTATTTTACCCCAATATAACACATGTGGTTTTGCTATAACATAAAACCTTTTTTATTCTTTTTTTTGTTTTCTAAAGCTCTGTTTATCAATTCCCTAAACTATAGTTATAACATACTCGGTGTAAAACTAGAGGATTGTTCCCTTGTCGTTTTTCTCAGCAAATTAATATACAGCGGTTTGACAAGCAAGAAGTACTTAAACTTAGATTCTGAACCTTTGAAGTGAAATTAAAGTTCACAGGAGCAGAAAATGCTGAATTCTAGAAGTTAAAAGTTTTGGCAACAGCAAACTTGGGCATAAAAGAACATGAAAAATCCTTTCGGCGGGGAAAGAAAAAGCTATTATATTATTGTAGCTTTACGGCTTTGAAATATGGGACATCTTTCCCTTGGTCAAAAAGAGGCAGTGTTGACGATAGCTGGGAAATTAACCACCTCTGGCAGAAGAGAGTAAGATTCATCTGAGCCACTAAGCAATTTGAAAACATCTAAGGAACATTTTAGATTGAAGTAAAAATATCAACAAATGCAGTTACAAGGTTGACAGTGTGAAATTGCAAACAGTAAAAAGAACTTTTATCTTCAGAGAACCAAATGGTTTCCTGATTGGACTGACCGAAAGAGATATGTATATATACATTTTGCCTCTCTTGTATAGACACACACACACATTTATATATATATATATATATATATATATATATATATATATATAATGTGTGTGTGTAAGTACAGACAAAGTGGAAGTGCTCTGACATATCTTTGTTTTTATTCTATATATCTATGTAATGTTATTGATGTGTGTGCAAATATGGAAAATAAGAAAATAAAGGGACACTGCGACCATCAAATCCCCTATATGCTTTTGCCCCTTTCCTCCAGCTATTTGTCTGAATGAATCACCTTCTAGGCGATACATTTACACTAGTCAGCTCCGGCACTGGCTCCTTGAGTATTCTATGGAGTCTAACGAGACCCTGCCAGTGTGTGTGAAGAAAATGCTTTTATTGATTTATTTTATCAGAAAAAATATTCAAATGTACAGATTTCAAGAAATCCAAATAAATACATAAATATCTAGATATTGCATAACATATCAGATAAGATATCAATAAGCTCAGTGTATGATTATCAATATTCCAGTAGGACAACCTGACACCTATCATACAGCCAGACTAATAAACCATTTATCCCACATGACATAGGGAAGCAAACATAAAATCACATTTACGGTAAATGTGACAAGGAACTTTAGCAGAAAGAAAAAACACTCAACCAATGATGGAGAAGCAAGTTATAGAAATAGGTCACATACATTAAATCAGAAATTTTACAGGTACACAAAGGGACCATATACCAACACTGGATACGCTTATAAAGGATTCTTGGGAGATTTATACAATGAATTGACTGCCTTAATATTGCCCGTGTCTAATCAGGTGAGAAATATCTGCACATGTCTCCCACTTCTTAATTTACACACATATGGCTTTAGTTTAGAAATGGGTTTTAAATCGCCATATTATCCATAAATTCGACTAAAATTTTAGATATCCCAATAGGATTAAATCTAAATTTTTAATCCTTAGGTGTGTAAATGCCGCTTTATCAGAGAGTAATTTTTTTGTATCTCCTGAAGGGAGAGAATAGTCTGTGCCTGTATGATATCGGCAGATATATTGACCCCCTTAGATTTCTAATATGTCATGTTTATGCCCTGTAGATAGACCTGAAAAATATCCAATGGCATAGAAAGCGTTAAATAATCCTTAGCTCCCAATACCTGCCTATTTATAGATTTAATATTAATCATAACCAGGGATTAAACTTTCATATCCATAATAAAGGAAGGGGTTAGCCAATACAGTGCAGGGGGATTTAAATTATTAATCTATGCAGACTGCATTACACAGCAGTCCGTGTTTTTATCTTTTTTGTCTGGTAGATTAAATAACGAGAGAACATAATTGTGCCATACAAAGAATGCAGGTCAGGGGAGCTGCTCAGGCCCAAAGATGTAATGTTCATTTTAATAACAGAATGCACAACCCTGGGCTTCTTCCAAGACTTTAACAACATCTTCGCAATACATTTTAATATACTATTTGAGACCCTTAGAGCAATGGCCCTAAATAACTATAAGATCTTTGGGAGCAAGTAAGCATTTTATTAATCCTACCAATCCAGGAAGCCCCCAGGCCCTTTCATTTGACAATCTGGACATCAAGATCAGAAATTAAATTAAAATAATTAAGGTGCTGAGTTTGAACAAGGTCTGAAGTTAATTTAATAACGAGGTAATCAATAACTTTATTTTTCCTATTAAGGTGGTATTCACTTTGAATAAAAGAATAATCTGAAGTTATTAAAAAGAAAATAGATTGATGTTTATTTAAACTTAATTTATAATTACAATATTGACTTTAAAGTCTTATTGCAGCAATGACAGCTCAAAGTGTAAGCAGGATAGCATCTGTGTACAAAGTGATCTTGTGGCTTAATCTCTTTACCTTTGCTGGCTTTAGGTTTTGGAGTCAAGAAGGAATTTTTTCCCCTGATGGCAGAATTGAAAGTAGCTTGATTAGAGTTTTTTTGCATTCTTTTGGATCGAGAGGTTAGGTAGAAGGGTTGAACTGATGTACTTAGGTCTTTTTTTCAATCTTATGTACCGTATTTATCGGCGTATAACACGCACTTTTATAACTAAAAAAATAAGCTTAAACCCTACCTGCGTGTTATACGGCGATAACTCCTAGAGCTGCACGATCTGCAGCCGCGTCTCCCGCACTTCCGGTTCCGGCGAGGGTGCGTGTTATACGCCGGTGCGTGTTATACGCCGGTAAGTACGGTAACTAACTATATGTATGGTAGCTAACAGTTCTATTGTTAAGGTATACAACACAGAGGCCAAGGGACAACCTTGTGTAGTTCCGTTATGAGTGAGAAAGAATTCACATTTTTTGAAGAGACTAGTGACTTTGGCTCTAGGAGCTTTTTATAGTGCCATCAAAGAATTTTTAAATGGACCATATGTACTGAATCCTTTGAGAACTTCATCCAGGAAACTCGAATTTACCATGTCAAAAACTTTCTTGGCATCTGATGCCAAGAAGACTGCTGGAACCTTCATATTATGAATTACTGAAACAAGATTAACCCCTTAAGGACCGGGCTCATTTTTCGTTTTGTACCCTGTGGGACCGAGGCTGTTTTGACACTTTTGTGGTGCTTGTGTTCAGCTGTAATTTTCTCCTCACCCATTTAGTGTACCCACATAAGTTATATATTGTTTTTTTCAGGACAAGATGGGCTTTCTTCAGATACCATTATTTTGATCGTATCATCTTATTTACTATAAAAAAAAAAAAAAACATGGTGAAAAATTGAAAAAAAGACATTTTATGACTTTTATTTGAAAAATCTTTTACTCACCTAAAAAAGCAAGTAAAAAAACTAGCTAAATAGATTCTACTACTTGTCCTGAGTTTAGAGATACCCAATGTTTTTATGTTTTTTTTGCTGTTTTTTGTACGTTATAGGGCAATAAGTACAAGCAGCGTTTTATGATTTCCAAATCTTTTTTAACAAATCTGGTCAGTCTGCCTCCATCTCCTCTTTGGAACATCTTTGAAGCCAGTTAACTCAATTTAACCCATTCAAACCATATATTTTTGAAAACTAGACACCCCAGGGTATTCCAAATGCTGTTATTTTAACCCTTTCCATGCACCAATTATACAACTACACTTTGTCAAACTTTGTAATAGTAATTTTTTTTATTTTTTTTCCCACACAAATTGTACTTTAGTTATAGATATACAGGTCCTGGTATATGTCACTATCAAACAACACCCCAATATGTGTTCAGGAACATCTCCTGAGTACAGCAATACCCCACATGCATGGGATTGCTTGGCTGGTAAAAGGCTACTTTTGGGGCATGCGTAATTCAGGTGGTCATTTGGTCATTGTGCCTCCATCTGTTGTGCGGTCACAGCCGCAGCTGCCGGTGATCTTCGCCATCAAGTAAGATGGCCGCCGCTCTGTAAAAAAACAAACAAGTTTCTAAGCTTATTTAATTTTTTGACGGTTCAGGACCGTCAAAGGTCATTTAGTGACCTACTTGTCATGACGGTCCTGAACCGGCAAAGGTCACGAAGGGGTTAAATATGTTATGTGTATTATCTTGTGCATATCTCCCAGAATAAAACCATATTGATCCTGGTCAATCAAATCAGGAATAACCAGTTTAAGACAGTAGGCAAGAATTTTCAAGAAGATTTTGATGTCCAAATTGATCAAAGAGATTGGTCTTCTGTTGATAATAAAATTAGGATCTTGCCCTAGCTTTACAATTGGGCAAGTCAAAGAGACTAATATCTAAAATGGAAAAAAGTTATTAATCTCATTAAACATCTTGAGTAGTATAGGGGAAACTTAAATGGGTGTGCCTTCGTACCACCGATTAGCTGCTTCAGGTAACCAATCGTTGGTGTAGACCAGGGAAGAGACGGTGCTGTAGCTTCTACTAAAAGAAAATTACTGTTATATTTTCCTTTCAGGTTTGAAAAATGCATATTAATGTACTAAGGAAGTGTTTTATTATATATTCTTTGTTTATAGGGCTTTGCTTAAGACACTGGAGTATACCCAATAAATGCAAAATGTAACTCATTTTGTCATGCCGCCTAACAAAAGTATTGGTCTTGTGAAATAAAAATGCATATTGCCTGGGGAAGTTGTCGAAAGTTAAAAAGTGTTCACTCATTTTTAATGGTAAAGTGCACTCCGTGTGTTGGAGTCTGGCCATTAAGTGCATTTAATTGGAGGCATATATGGACATGGCATAGAAGTGTTTACTTCCCATGCTTTGTTGAAACAGCTGTCATTATTGGCAAAGGCCGTACTATGGAGGCAATGCTCTGTGCTGACCCAGTGGTCACTGGCTGTGCCAAGAAAGGTTTAGCACGTATTCTCTGAAGGGTTACTTAGCTCAGCAAAATATCTGATGCTTTGTCTAGATTCACAGTGAAGCAGTCTGCATTTGGGATGTGATATTCATGAAGTTGAAGGAACAGATGGCTAACACTTAACCTTCTATTAATTTACTAAAATGAATGATTTTATTTCATAATACTCCTTAAACATGGGGTAAAAAAAAATAATTGTAAATGTAGATTTACCACGTAAATGTATTTGTTAAAGGAAGTTGAGATGCACCGTAGGACATGCTATGAAGTGGCTGTCTGTTCTTGGTCGAGTGTCTCAAATTTGTTTTTGTATGATATTTGCTTTGATTTCTAAAATTCTCAAATGGGCATTAGCATTAATTCTTTAGAAAAATACAAGCCAGTAGAAATTAGCTAGAAACTCTTTTAATCTGATATTAAACCAGTTAAACTAAAGAGGAACAAAACAATACACTATTTCATTCAAAATTCAAAGCTCTAATAAGGAAATACAAAAAAAAAATAAAATATAACAATGGAACGCTAGCATTAAAATCAGGACCTGGATGAAAGTGAATAGTAAGTCATAGCCAATGCAAGAAGTAGCAATAAATCACAGCCTACCTGTGACTTTTACACACACACAACACACACACACACCTCAAGGAAACCATTTTTTACACTTGATATCTTAAATGTATCTTTATAAAATCAGAATATGATCTCCTGTAACTCATTTCTTCGTATTGTGTTAATTTAAAAACCCAAGCAGGTTGCAATGAAAAGTTATTGATATGCTCCCAGTGTTCCATAGCTCCACTATTTACAGTATTGAAAATTAACATAATTGTTATGAGTCATAAAATTCTGCAAGGGAACAATTAATGTATTCTTCTCACACCAGGTGCAGCAATAATAATTTGGCATTATGAGCGCACATTTTTGTGTATTCACGGACAATCTCTGAATCATTGCTTAACAGGATTTATTTTCAGCAAAATCCCCATATTAAAAATAACAACACCGCACCTGTCATTTTGTATTGCTATTTACTGTCCTCGCTGTTTACAATATTTGGGCACTCCCTCTCCCCCTGTCTTTTGATGAAGCAGTACATTATTTTCCCAGTGAATTGGCTATCTTCCTATAATTTTCCTGATTGCTTTTCAGTGTAATGAGTGAAGATAGAGGTTAAATAATTATTCTGCGTGGGTGTAAGATTACTAATGTTAAAAAGACATTGGAAGAAATATTCTACTATTACAGTTAATACAGTGTGTTTGTGTGTGTGTGTGTGTATATATATATATATATATATATATATATATATATATATATATATATATATAGCTTTACACTTAAATACACATACTATTTTTCATCTATCAACATTAAATTACATTTATTTATATAGCACCAGCAGATTCCGTAGCATAGGTAATGGCAGTAAAAGAGAGACACGGGACATATGAGGAACAAAGAGGGTGGTTAGACGTGTATTTGGATCGAAGGGTACAAATATGAATGGGGTGCTGCGTTATTAAGAGCTCTGTAGGTCAGACTCAGGCATTTGAATTTGATTCTAAAGACGAAAACTGCCTCTCCCCCAGTAACTTACATATACAGTGGTACACATTTCTGCACACAGTGTGCACATTTGCACAGACCTACACACTCACGCCAACAAACATGCACACATACCCATAACACGCACTCACATATACACATCCATGCTCATACATACTTACACATATATATCTGTGCTCACACACAAAATTTACAGATCCATGATCACCCATACACGTCCATGCTCTTACATATGTCACGTGACCCCGTGTTACATGACCACACTCTCTGGGCCAGGGGGCAGGAACAGATCGTGATCATGCGATGAGTGGTACCCATGAGGAACCTCCACTGGTGCTAAAGTATGCTTTAGCCCAAGTGACAATGTAACCAGGGCCGGCCCAAGACAAAATGCCGCCTGGGGCGAAGTTTAAAATGCCACCCCCCCATTATTTACCCTTCCTCTCCCTCCCTCCCTGTTATCTACCCCCCCCCTCCTTATACTTACCTTTTAGTCCCCTGCTCGATCTCGTGCCGGCTTGTAATGCTGAGCACCAGAGTCATCTTCCGGCGCTCAGCATTACAAGCCGGCACCGAGACCGAGCTAGAGGGCTCGCAGAGGAGAGAGGGGCGTCGAGCAGGTACTGACAACTTGGTAAGTGAAAACCACTCGCCACCCATCTCTCTCTCTTCCGCTTTAAAAAAATTTAAAAAAAGGGCTTGAGGCGGCCGTTCAAAAGTGCCTCCTGGAGCAGTTGCCCCACTCGGCTCCATTGTCAGGCCGACCCTGAATGTAACAGCATCAATTCTTCTAGGTACATTTGCACAAGGTCAAGGATTTTGTAGGCATAGACTTAGGTGTATGATTAAACAATAATACCAAACTAATGATCATTTAATATATAGGTTGAAACACAATCATTAACAAACCCACTAACAAGGTGAGGTTACTGAAGATGGTTTGATGTCAAAAGTCTGTGCAGAGTATTTGCAGGGGACAGTGAAGCTCGCTGAAGGTTCCTTGTATGTTTAGAGCTGCATTTCTGCAAATGGATTTAGTGATTTGGTCAGAATTAATGGTTTCTTCGATGCTGAGAAACAGATTTTTTTCTGGGATTAAATGAAAGAGAGAATCAACAGAGGCTTTCCTAAATCTACAGAGGAACTGTGCTTAGTTATCCAAAATGTTTAAAACAACATTCCTGCCAAGTGCCTTAAAAACTGTATGCAAAAGTACCTAGAACAATTGATGCTGTTTTGATGGCAAAGGGTTGTCACACCAAATATTGATTTTATTTAGATTTTTTTTCCGTTCACTCACTTTGTATTTTGTTAGATGATAAAAATAAACATGTCTATTTTTGAAAGCATTCTTACTTTACAGCATTTATTTACACCTGCCTAAAACTTTTGAGCAGCACTGTACATCTTCATAAAAGTCTCCAGGCTCAGACTGAAAAGTTGAAGTTTTTTTATGTAACCCAGTATAAAATTAAACTAGTATTCTGTGAAAAAAAAACAATCCTGGTGTGCACCTGTAGATCTATTATTCCGCTGTGGTTTTCAACATAAGATATTAAGTCTGTGTATACCCTTCTGTCAGCTTTCCCATTTAATATATATTACTTTATCTATAGCAGCTTTACGAATTGTTATTAACTACATCCCCCAGAACACGATTGATCTTTGAGAGGGTGATAGAGTAGATTGGCCTTCCATCAGAAGAGCTAAAGCTTAATAGTTGTACAGAGGTTTGAGCTTTTACAGTAGCTTAAAAATGTACAGACAAGATCGGGTGAACCGTTTTTGTCTGCCAGCCAGCAGAGATGAGAAATAACGCTCTAGATTCCAGTAGATCATGGCTAGTGAACTGACGCAGGGTATTCAGATATTTTGCAGCCTATTTGTTTAAGAGTCATTATTTCATGTGTAGTTGGCTCATTTGTCCTTTTTTTCTGTGTACTTTGCAATATAAAGTTTGTAGAGCAACTATAAAATTAAATGATAAAATTAAATTTGTAAATTGCATTTTAATTAGGTAAATATAATATCAACCAAGCAGTTTACTAACATTACTCAGCTAGTAACATCTCTAACTCTGAAGCCTGACTATAATTATTATAATATATTATTATTAAATTGTTTCCTTATGTTTATTATGCTGAGCATTCAGTTATTATAAATAATTTAACAAACAGCAGTACATAAAAGATCTATTGTCTGCATTTATCTAAAAATGTAAGCAAAAGAAGGCATATTATGAATTAAATAATTGAGAGGTAAGTTAACATCAGTTTAAAATAATTTAAAATTAAAGGACCGGGCTGTTTTCATAGACCTTGATCACATTCTTTTTTTATTTTCTATTTTGGCATTACTAATGTGCGTTCCTGCAGTGAACATTTCATTTTTTGCAAAAATTCCCTGTAAAACGTGTCTAATCAATGAACATATTCCAGCTAGTAATATGACATTTGTGATAGATTATTTTTCATTGTAAATGTTACACTGACCTTCAGTATTGTGTAGTTAAGATGTGTGATTATTGTGTATAACCACTGTTGAGGATAATAACTGTAATAATGATTTTAATGTTCTATATAATTGTTTATCGTACTTCCCAAGTACACTGGTTATTGGGCACTATCCTGCTGTCACAGGCCAGGGAGCGGTAAAATCAATGGAGGTCTGCACTGTAGTGATGTATCATGGCCCAAGCCAACTAGTCCTAGGACTTTTGCTACTTTCAGTTATTTACATTTGTTTGAAGTCCCTAATTGTCCCCTATAAGTGCTCCCAGAATTCTTCCCCTTACAGCACTTTCTTTAATTGCTCCAACTCTCAAAACATTTGTACTTTCCAAAGGTTTTTCACATTTACACCAACATACAACTCTTCCATTGCTTATCTGTGGTTCTTTTTTATGCCCAAAATTATTAATGGAAAAAAAAATGGTTAATAATTATAAATTATTTAAATTTTTTTTTTTTTTTAAATTGTTCTTTATTCAGTTTTTTATAAAATAATTATGACAAACATTGGCATGTAAGTTACTTGCATAATAATTAAAGTAACCTACAATGTACTTCTTACAGTAATCATTAATTTGTAAATTATAACAAACATACATACAGTTAGACAATGCGACAAAGCTCTTTGGATTAATGATCTTGGTAGCATTTTAAATCTCACTGAGGGGTCTACGTTTGGCGAAGCACAACGGTTGAACTCTTCAGCAGAACAAGAATATGTGTATATATATGTATATTTAGAGTTATTAAATTCTCAAGAACTCCCCAAAATAAGTATGTTCCAACTGGACCAAATTTTATTATAGAAAGCTATATTGTTTCGAAAAAAATATCTCTCTGAGGTAGCCTGTGTTTTAATTTGATTATAGATGTCGTCCTGTGATGGGGTGTCATAGCTTTTCCAATTTCTGGCAATACATATTTTGCATGCCAATAATATATTAATTAACCAAATTTTATTAAATTTAGGCATTTGCGGAAGGTCTAAGTGGAACATAAAGATTTGAGGCGTCAGAAAAATCTTGATACCAGTAGCTAATTGAAATATAGAACATACCAAATTCTTAATAGAATTAAGATTAGGACATTCCCACCATATGTGGAAATGAGTTCCCACTGATTTTTGACAACGCCAACAGACATCACTATTCCCATTATACATTTTACTAAGTTTGCTTGGAACCAAATACCAACGGTGTAATAGTTTATAATATTGTTCATGGAGATTTAAACAATGTACTGATTTTCTTGTATGGTACCAAGCTTTATACCACTTTTGTAATTGAAATTCCTCACGAAGATCTCTTTCCCATAATACAATTGTTTTACATTTTTCAGAGGACGTTATGTTTGTCAACAGTTTAGATACCTTCGAGATTATTTTTACTTGGGGAGGTTCTGAAAAAAAGATCATCTAAATCATCATGTGCCCTTAATGGGTTTGATGATAAAAATTGTTTAATCCGTAGGTAGGAAAAAAGTTCTTTGTTTAGTAAATTAAATCTTATTTGAATGTCTGCAAAAGGAATTATAACTTGTCCCTCCATAAAATCTACTAGTTTTGTTATCCCACATCGTTTCCAACCTTGCACATTTAAGTCTGTGATGTATATGTTTAAGATTTCTATGGGAGATAGTTCTGATATAGCTGTTGATAAACCATAATCTTTCCGAACTTTAAATAATGCATTCAGAGTATCTCTTACCAAGGGGTTTAGTAGTTTTAAATTGGTCAATGTTTTCTTATCTAACCAGATTAATTTAGATGGATCGATATTATTACTAAGAGTTTTTTCCGCATTATACCATCCTAAATTATGTTTGGTTTTAGTTCCCCATGCTAAAGCGTGAGATATACGGGAGGCCTCATAGAGTCTATATAAATCTGGGTATCCCAGCCCTTCGTGAGAGATGCTCCTCCTCATGATATTTTTAGATATCCTTGGTTTCTTAGCTGACCAAACGAATATTGTAAATAACTTATCAAAATCTCTTAAGACATTTTTAGGAACTTGATATGGAATAGTTCGAAACAAGTACAATATCTTTGGTATCAGATATGCTTTTAAAATATTTATAAGGCCCAGCCAAGATAATTCTAATTTTTTCCATTTTGAAGTTAGCCCTTTCATTTCTTCTAACAAAATACTATAATTTAAAGAGATTGTGTCAAACAAATTATTGCTAATAATGATACCCAAATATTCGATTTTGTTTTGGGGTTTAACTTCGTGTGTTCCCTCTGAAAAATATCTTTGTTGAGTTTCTTTTAAGTTAAAGGTTATTATTTGTGTCTTTAGAAAATTGATTTTATAGTTAGAGAGGGATGAGTATTCCCTAATTTCTTCTAGGATGGAAGGACATGACTGTTCAGGAGAAGATATCGTTAAGAGTACGTCATCTGCGTATAATCTAATTAAATGTTCCTGGAGTCCTATTTTTATCCCATGAATTTTCTGTGAATTTAATAGATGCTGCTAAGGGTTCCATAATTAAAGCATAAATCAAAGGTGCTAGGGGGCATCCCTGGCGGGTACCATTTTGAATACTAAAAAATTGAGATTCAAATGCCATTCCTTTTATTCTGGCCGTTGGAGAGGAATATAGTGCCATAACGGATCTCATATATCTATCGTTTAGTCCATATGTATGGAGAGTTGCTTCCATAAACTTCCAATTGACTCTATCGAAAGCTTTTTCTGCATCAAGTGCTAATAAAGCCGAAGGGATTTTATTACGATTGATTGTGTCTAATATATTAAAGAGTCTACGGGTATTATCCTCCCCTGATCTTCCTGATATGAAACCCGTTTGGTCAGGATGAATTAGGTCTGGCATTATTATTTTCAATCTTTGGGCAAGTATTTTTGAAAAGATTTTGACGTCTACATTTATAAGGGAAATTGGTCTGTAATTTGTCACTCTAGTCGGATCTTTGCCTGATTTCAATATTGGTGTTATTACAGCTTCAAGCATTTCTTTTGGAAATGTCCCTTTTTCTTCTATTTCGTCAAATAACCTTTTAAAAATAGGTATTAACTCGACGCGTAAGGTCTTAAAAAAGAGTGTTGAGAATCCGTCAGGCCCTGGTGCTTTGCCTGGTATAAGGTTAATAATAGCTTCGTCAATCTCTTTAATAGAGAAGGGTTGATTTAACGAGTTCGATTGTTCCTTTGTTATTTGAGGAAGACCTAATTTCTCCAAATAGGAATATATTTGTATTTCTGACTTATTGGGATCGTCTAAATTATAAAGTGATTCGTAGTAATTCTTAAATGCTTCTCCTATTTGTGATGGAGATAAATATATTTTATCATTAAAATTTATTTGTTTAATCCTATAATTTTGATTTTGGGTTTTAATCTTGTTCGTTAACTCCCGGGAGATTCGGTTATTACTACAGTACAATTTTTGTTTTAAACGAGTCATAATATTATCTACCTTAAGTTGTAATTTAATTAGTATCTGTGCTTTAATTGATTTTATTTCTTCCGTCTTATCTTCACTAGGATTTATTTTATTATCTCTTTCTATAGTTGCGAACGCAATATGTAGATCAGTCAGGTCCTTCCCCCTTGTCTTTTTGATCCATGATGCTTTTTTAATTAAATGGCCTCTCATGAAACATTTCATGGCGCACCAAAGGGTACTCGTTGAAGTGTCCCCTGTATCATTCGTTTTTAGAAATAGTTCTGCTAAGGCACGCAACTCTTTCCTATCTTCTTCTGATTTTATCGTTTGTTCATTCAAACGCCATCTGAAGCTCTTTTTATAAGTTGGGTTATCTAAAATTGAAACATAAACTGGTGCGTGGTCTGACCAAGTAATATTACCTATCGAGGAGGAGGAGCATCTCTCCAATGTGGGCCCCAGCATAAAAAAAGTGTCTATTCGTGAGTATGATTTATGAGGTAAAGAAAAAAAGGTAAAATCTGTTTCTTCTGGATGTATAGTCCGCCAAACATCGTATAAATTTTGTTTAAACAAGTAGGCTGAAAACAAATCTGCTTTTTTTTTTAATCTTTTATCAAATACTTCACTTTCTTAAAGGGTTTCCTGTCCAGGTTAAAATCCTGGATACTGTTAAAGTCTCCCCCTATAATAACCAGACCTTTTTCGATTTTCTCAAGAGTCTCGATTGAATCGTTAAAAAATGTAATTATTGAATCGGAAGGGGCATAAAGGGACATAAGCGTATAAAGAATATCATTAATTTTACAAACTAAAATTAATCTTCTCCCGTCATTATCTGGTTGGTGCATAATGTATTCAAATTTAATTTTGTGAGATAGTATTATAGCAACGCCTCTTTTCTTCTTCTCTGACATAGAGGAGGTAAATATATGTGGATATCTACGGTATTTCCACAATATTTTTTGTTGCTTTAACCAATGGGTTTCTTGGATGAATGCAATATCAACATTTTCTTTTAGCAGAGAATCATAAAGGTAAGACCTTTTATACGGCGAGTTCAACCCTTGTGCGTTAATTGTTACTAATTTGAGGGACATTTTCAGAAATAAGAGGATTTTTTTGTAAAAAATTGAGCCATATTTATCGCCAAGTAGACAGGTACCTCAGTAGAGATCATAAATAATACAGCGTTAAATCCCTCAAGCTTAACAATGAACATGAAATTAATTACGTACATCTTTATCTTAACGAGTGACATAGAAACATATAAAAAAACATTAGTTCTATCTTTTCTATCTCCATTCTCTGGGGGGGTATCAAAAATCAACCTCCCTATGCGGAGAAAAAGTCCCTGATCCATCTGGGGTTATCGCGAGGGGGCGTACCTAGGGCTACGATAAAAAAAAAAAAGACCCTTTTTCGTGATGTGTAGATAGTTAGTGTTTATAAATTTATGTGTGTACTATAGTAAACTATATAGTATAAATATCACTAATATAAAAGTGTATATTAACTTTATTCTCTTTCATAGAATTACCCAATTTGGGTCGTGCAATATGAATTTAACTTGGGGGGGATTTCTTAAGTTGTGTATGTGTTTGTGATTCCCCCATTATATATGTTTCGTGTATATGTTTTTTTTTTTTTTTCCTTATGTTACAAATTAAATTAAATTATTTATATAAGAGGTGTACATACGTCTTCTATGTGTAAGTCTACTATATCCCAATCGTTACAGATAGTACACAGTTGTGTGCTTAAATATCCGTATTATTCTTAGATTTATATATAGTTCGAAAGTGTAATTCTTCAAAAAAAAAAAAAAAAATTTAAAGCGGGAGCCTCTATATCTCTATTAGTCAATCTGATTTTAGGAGACCCCAAATAATTAATTTAGCTTTAAGCTGTTCCAGGTCCTGGCAGGTGTGTTGTTTTCCACTATAATTGACCCTTATTTTTATGGGGAATCCCCAGGTATATTTAATATTATGTTCTCTCAGACAAGCAAATTTACTCCTATTAAATCTTGTAGTTTGAGAGAGGTCCGGGTAAAATGTTAATGATGTAAATTTTTTATTCTTTTGCGGGTTTGCTCTCCATTCTTTCAAAAGCTGGTCTTTGATCCGGAGACTTGCAAAAATGACTATTGTATCTCTGTCTCTGTCTTTATACATTGGGTTCGCTGGCTTTGGAATTCTATAAACATTCTCAATTGGTGTAAATCCAAGTGATTTGGTATCGATGTATGTTGCCAAAAGCTCCATTATATATTGGTCCATATTTATTGTTGTTTCTGGAATTCCTCTGATTCTTAGATTTTTTTCTTCTGGAACTATCTTCAATGTCTGCTATTTTGTGCTCCATTTTTTTAATCTCGAGGTTGTAAATTTCATTTTGAGCTTTCAGATCTTTTATAGTTGTTTGAAGAGTGGAAATCTCTTGAGAGTGAGAAAGTAATGAAGATTTTATAATAGATATCTCGTCTTTATAGTCCTCAGATTTCTATCCAGATCCAACTTAATTCTCATATATAGGGTTTCTAGAGCTGATGACAAGTCTTTATGAGATATGTATGGTTGTTGGGTTTGATCCGGTTCGTCAATGCCGTGTTCCGATATTGATTTTTCTGGTGATTCTAAAAGACTTAACTGACTGCGAGGAGAGTAAAAAGTACTTATGGATTGCGATTTCCTTGGTTTATTAGTATTCTTAGTTTTCTCACCTTTATCCATTTTATCAATTTTCGAAGGCATAGTTCATATATAGATCAAATTTCTTTTCTTTTTTTTTTTTTT